>KZ857227.1:105525-177419 GCA_003351005.1 Cystobasidiaceae sp. HBUAS51001 | reverse complement strand
CTTTTGAAGCAATCTAACAGGTCTATAAGAGTAATAAAACAAGCTGCAAGCAGCTTTCGAAACAAACTGCGCAAAAAAGCTGCGAAGCAGCTGAATCTCGAAGCAGGTATCATTCACAAAAAGCTGCGAAGCAGCTGCATCAAAACGCTGCTTCGCAGCTGGATCAAAGCAGCGAATATATAGCGAAAAGCTGCAAAGCAGCTCGACCGTAGAAAGCAAAAGCAGCTAGCTACGCAGCGGGGAGGGGAGGCAGTATCGCACCTGGTTCTCGCAGCCACGAGGTGCGCCACCAGGTTGGAGTGCAGGTATGCAAAAGCCTACGCGTGGAGGTTCAGGCCACTCCACTCCGTGAAGACAATAGCCAGTCTCACCCTTACCTCGCAGCACTGCAGAGTTGTCCGCAATGCGTTTCCGACAGTCTCGTGCTTTGGTACTATCAGACTCAGACCGAGCAGAGGGTGTACCGCGAACAGCATATCCTCGAAATGGATCCACTGTAGCACCGGCATGCAACGATTCTTGTACTCTGTAGACAGAGGCTGATCGTGCAGTCGTTTCAAGATTGCGACTTCGCGATGACCGTCGTCCCCTTTGGCTACCAGATGGAGAACGACGTGAATTCCATCTGCTCGGCGAGTGGCGCCGCAGTGCTTGTTTCTCTGCAGATCGGCATGGAAAGCGGAGGCGATCAGCAAGTGCTCGTGAGTTGCTGGATCAATGACTGCCCCTGCAACGCAGAGCTCACGACACAGTAGAACGGCGCTCGTTCCGGCTCGCCAATCCAACAATGATACGCGTCAGGAGCTCGTATGTTTCGATCCAACGGGATTTGCTCATTAGACCCAAAGAGCTCAAACAGAATGTAACCCTCTTTGTTGAAGAAGTCCGCCAGAGGCTCCCATAGGTATCTAGGTGGACCGTCCAGAGTCAGCTACAAGGGCCAAAGCGCACCGTAGCGGCAATGGGGCAGCGCACCGAGCACTGCGGAAGCCCTCCCACGGCGGGGCTTTGTACCAGTGTTTGAGCGTCATGGCTCTGAGCTCTTCCAACGTTACGCTGGGGCGCGCTTCTGGCGTGTCGCGCCCTTGTCCCTCGCCCTGGGCTTGCTGGACACGATCCGACTGCCGCCGAGAGTGAGAGGTGAGAAGCAGCTTAGACATGATGTCTTAGTTGAAGGACGTGTGCTAGAAGCGAGAAGATGGCGCTGCTGGACTGGCTGTCCCAGCCAACGGCCGAGGTGTGCGAGTTGGCATCAGCGCAGAGGCAAGCCTCAGCGATGAGAAGCCAAGGGCGTCCGCTGTTTGACATGCGTGCTGCTGGAGGCACTTCTATCCAGTCACGGTCATCGCTGTCCATGCTGAATGCTGCGGTGTGCTTCAGACAGCAGGTAATTCGGACAAGACGGAAGAGCAGACAAGATGGAGATTGCATTGCGCCAGGCCACCCTTGCCACTTTACGCCATATTATGGAAAGCACATCCGCTTCGAGTCGTTTGCGTTACTCGAGTGCACACAACGATACATCAATCCATAGAGACCGCCGCGAGAAATGACAGCCCGCTTTGGAGCGCCCATCATTTGGTTCGGGCCGTGCAAGAATCTGACCTAGTTGTACAAGTCCGGTGCCAAAGCACGCTCACCAGGTGCCGTCATGGCCACCTGCGGGGAAGCTGTTATCGCCCCAAGGTACTCCTTGATTGCCGAATCCGTTCTGCGTAGGATGACGGCACAGTAGACCTGCGACCTGCTTATCGAGGCTGGCGTCTCGGTTGCCATTGTAAGTCTGATAGACCGGGTAGTATTTGGCAGCATGCATGTGCAGTGCAGCCTAGGCAATAGAAGCACCGTCAGATATATAGCCTGCCGCATGGGGTTCGCACGCGATGCTCACCAGTTCGAGGACGTCCTCTGTCGAAAGGCGGAGTAGTGCGGCATTGCTTGGCGAAGTCCGAAGCTGCAGCAGATGCGTTCTGACGGTGATTGGCATGACAGCCTTCTTCACATCTGGCTTGTTATACTTGCTAGCATGTTCGATGATCTCGATGGCCGTTCTGGCAGTCATCTGCTCCTTGTCGCGGCTGATGACGATTCGAATCAGAAAAGAGGTATTGCAAACGGCGTGTCCGAGACGGGGAGCCCTTACAGCATGGCAGATTCGGCGTAGAGAGCCAAAGCATGCATCTTGCATCTCAGAGCAGCTTTCCAGACCTTAAAGCTGTGCTCCGGGTCAGCAAGTTTGAGCAGAGACTGATCGTCGTAGACGAAGGCCAGGAGCACGATGAGCACTGATGTGTCCTCCTGGCAACGGACGGTGATGACTTTGTCCGACCTGTGCTTGTCGCTGATGTCGAGCGTCGAGATGGAGACAGGCTCATCTTCCTCATCTTCATGTTCTTCGAATTTGGCCACCGCATTGTCCACTTCCTTGCCTTCTTCTTTCTCTTGTCCGCCTAGTAGTGCGCCATGTAGACCTTTAGCCATGGAGGCCAGCTTTGATTGATGCACTCTGAAGCTCTGTTGTTCGCCCCAGAAGTCTGGCACGAGTGCGCTGATAACCAGGTCGCCATCTTGGAAATTGAACGACGGGTGAGGAGGTCCGTACAGTGCGGTGTCCAGCTTGTAGGTGACAATCTGATCGTTGTCGGACATCTGTATCGTAGTGCACATCGAGAGTAGGCAAGGAATGGTATCAGAGCAGGTATAGGCACATTGCTGCAAGCATTGAAGATTCAGTGCCTACCGTGGCAAAGGTGTGCGTATGTGTGTGTCGCAGAGAGGCTGGTCTCGAGGTCAGAGGAATGAGATGGTACGAAGACAAGAGAGGACCAGACGTCTGTCGGCCTTTAACTGGCCAGCATCTGCTCGTCACATTGTCTGACGGCGGGCTGCTGGTCCAGCAAGCGGGCTGCTTGTCTTCCAAGTTGCCGCATGTAGGTCCATCGAGTCGGGTAGAAAGAAGGGCTGACAAGCGGAAGTTTAGCGTCCTTTTGGCAATTAGACTCGGACACGGCACGCTTTCAATCAAGCCACCGTTCTCCCGATCCGACGAGTGCGTCTGTTTCAGCTGGAAAGACTGGACCTGTGGTGGGTCGGCCGCGTCTGAACGTAGAATGCTGTTAGACGTTTGGACCTCAGATGGCCCTTTCTAGACGATGGTGCGCAGGTAGTATGTGCTTGAAGACGATCTTGAATGCAATCTTACCGATGCTCGAGATTTCGACTTTGTCCCGCGGTTGTCATGAAGTAGAGCTCTGCGAGAAGCAGCAAGCAGTCCTTACAGGCCGCGTTCGCCCCCAGAGAACTGAAATGCATGCGTGACTGCCAATGAGTACGAGTCAGAAGCACAATGTACCACGGTCAACCCTCTCGGCGTCCGCGCATTGAGACTCTGTCCGGGCATGTCTCGCAAGTTCGCCACTGTTCGAACTGCTCAATTGCAAGTCACGTTTCTCCCTCTTCCAAGCTTCAACACCTGGCAACTTGCACACGTTACTATGCAGAAAAGATCGTAGCTGGCTCTGACGCATGCGACAATGTCGTCCGGCAAGCAGCGCTCCACGCTGGTCATTGGTATGTGCGGTGTTCAAAGGCGGCGTGATCGGGTATATGTGCTGAGAAACTAAAAATGCATTTCTCTGCTGCACATAGCCAACATCCACTGTCCTTCATGCGTATCTACCATCGAGTCCATCCTCGCCGGCTTCCCCTACGAGCACGAGGTCTCGCCAGCTTCAAGTCGTGTGTCCTTTGACAAGCTCATAAACGTGATCCGGCCAAGCACACCTACAGCACACCATGCACCAGCTGGCTATGACGCACTACCTGGAAGCCTGCCTGCTTTCACTGATATTCGAGTCTCCATCGTCAATGGCACCGTCACGTTCTCCCGTGCAACTCACATGTCGTTGAAGCCGGTCGTGCACGAACTGGAAGATGCTGGATTCGAGGTCATACAGTCTGGAGCGCCTGATCTAGAGAAGAACAATATCAGACATCTGCACCCCTCCACTGCCAGCTCGTCCAGCTGGTCGCGCTTCACTGGCTTGTTCACACCTTCGCGCAAGCGTGAGCAAGCACATAGGGACAATTGCGCGGCTTGTCGTCGTGAGGAGGAGGATCCCGAAGGCGCTTTAGGCGGTCTTTCTTCCGCGCGAGAACTTGCGGGGCAGACCAGTGATGTCTCTCATGACATGAACGAAGCTGAAGACGATGACGGCGAAGAAAGCATGGAAGCTCTTTTGTCTATCGATGGCATGACTTGCTCGTAAGTCGCATCGCATTCCATCCAGCAAAGACGCAGATGCCGCACAACCATTGACGCTTGTTTGGTCAGATCTTGTACATCGACGCTGGAGTCTGCCTTACACCCAGAGAAGCTGCCTGGAATCATCTCTGTGCAGGTCATACTGGTCGACAATTCTGCAAGAGTAGTATACGATCCCGGGCGCATCTCTGAAGCCAAGTTCATCGAGGCAATTGAAGACCTTGGTTACGATGCGAAAGTCATATCAGTAAAAAAGGTCCCTTCAGTTCGAAAGCGTACAAGCCGGCCATCGCGGGCTAAGGAGGCGAGTAGATACCGCCTGAAATACAGCATAGAGGGCATGACTTGCGCGTCATGCGTTGGATCTATAAGCAATATGCTCGAAGTTCTCGAAGGCATTCAGAGCTTCGACATAGACCTCATGGGTGGCTCCGCATCTATCGAAGCAGGATGCAAGGATTTAGGCCAGAATATCGCTAGCGAAATCGAGGATCTTGGCTACGAATGTCGACTTCTGGAAGTTCAGGACATCTCAAAGGATGTCAAGGACAGTCAAATCGGCGACGAAAATGCCATGTCCGACCTCGACGGACGGGAAAGATCGGTAGACGTACACATCGATGGCTTCTTCTGCGAACACTGTCCAGAAAAGACTAATCGCCTGCTGGAGAGCTTAAAAGTGCGCTTCGATATCTCGTACACTCCTTCAAGTCTGGACAATTCTGTCACGACGCTCACATACACTGCCAATGCGCCACACTTCACATTGCGCACCATTCGGACTGCAATTGCAGAGCTTGGCTTCACGATGACGATCATCAAGTCAGAGACATTGCAAGATAGAGCGCGAGTAGCGCAAGCTAAAGAGAGGCATCGTATCCTGCTTCGACTGGTCGTGTGTGGCCTCTTCTGCATTCCGACCTTTCTCATTGGCATGGTCTTTAAAAGTCTGCTGCCTGAAGATGACAAAACGCGGAGATTCTTCATGCAGCCGATCTGGGGAAGTGCTTCACGCATGACAGTGGCCCTGTTTTGCCTGGCGACGCCGATCCAATTCGGAGTGGGCCTAGTCTTCTACGAGCGTGCGTACAAGAGCTTGCGCGGAGTCTGGCGTACTAGACGTGGCAAAGTCAGCCAGCGGAAGGTCTGGGCAGACCGCCTGCTCAGGTGGGGCTCGATGGACACTCTGGTCGCTCTTGGAACGACAATAGCATACCTATCGTCACTTGCGTACATGATCCTCGACATTCTAGGCACAGGAAGTGGAGAAATGGCCTACTTTGACACTAGTGTCTTTCTCATCACCTTCATCCTGGCGGGTCGCTACCTCGAAAGCGTCAGCAAAGCTCGAACAAGTGATGCAATTCTCGAACTAGGAAAACTTCGACCCAAGAAAGGCTTGCTATATTACGAAGATCAGTCGCCTGAAGAGGTCGAAAGCGAATACATTGAGATAGGCGACCGTCTTCTAGTGCCCGTTGGTGCTTCTCCGCCAGTAGATGGTCGGCTGGGCGGAGACAGCCCCGTCACTTCTTTCGACGAAGCTTCATTGACTGGCGAGTCAAGGCCAGCGGCCAAGAGAGCAGGCGACGAAGTATTCGCTGGCACGTACAATGCTGGACCATCCGCCGCGATTCTGGTGGTGCAAAACCGCGATGGCGAGACTGTCATCGACAATATTGCTACTGGCGTGCGGGAAGCCATGTCGAAGAAAGCTAGCATCGAACGCTTGGCGGATTCTGTAACGGCTGTCTTTGTCCCCGCTATCGTTGGCATCAGCTGCTTGACTTTTGCGATTTGGATGCTTCGAGCATACACTGGTCATCTTCCTGAAGAATGGCTAGAGCGTCCAGGTGCAGGAGGATGGGTGTTGTTTGCCATGCAGTTCACCGTCTCGTGCTTGGTAGTTGGTGAGCTCGCTGTTATCGTTGCACAGGCGATATAGACTAACAGTACTGGCTTTTCTTGTCAGCCTGCCCGTGCGGTATCGGACTGGCAGCGCCTACTGCACAACTGGTGGGCGTAGGTCTAGCCGCTCGATACGGAATCATGCCAAATGGAGGTGCAGAAGCTTTTCAATCCTTCACCAATATCGATGCGATTGCGTTCGACAAGACAGGCACGCTCACCATGGGGAAGTTCCAAGTATCCGACCACCGTACAGATGGATCAGAGAATGAGTCGCTGCTGTGGACGATCGTAGCCGCGGTGGAACAGACTTCGAATCACCCCATTGCGATTGCTGTTCATACATTCGCAAGGGACAGACTCGCAGGCATCAAAGCTCGCCCATTGGCGAAAGTCACGAGCATTGAGGAGATACCTGGCCGAGGCATGTTTGCTGAGGTCGAGATGGAAGGCGCAACAAGGTACTCGGTACTTGTAGGGAACGAGAAGCTGCTGCAAGATAAGGAATGCCTCATTGAGGCAGAACATGCTGGACTCTTGCAAGGGTGGCAACGAGATGGCAAGAGTGTCGTGCTGGTAGCTTGGAGAAAGATAAAGGCCACAAGCGACGAAGGAGACGACTATCATGTCGCAGCGCTGCTGGGCGTTGCGGATCCGCTGCGTCCAGAAGCATCTTATGTGCTTGAATACTTCAAAGACAAGTGCATTGACATTTACATCGTCTCGGGCGATGGCCCGGACACGGTCACGGCGGTCGCAAGGACACTCAATCTCCCAGAGGAACACATCATCGGAGGCGCACTGCCTGAAGACAAGCGCACATTTGTCAAAGATCTGCAGAACCAGACGAAGCGCGTCAGAGGATGGAATGGCCGCATGAAGAGTAGACAAAAACTGGTTGCCTTTGTAGGAGATGGCATCAACGACTCCATCGGTAAGTTTTTAAATGATTAGACCCCCAGTTGAGCTGCTTGCTGATCATTGGCATCGACCGCCTCCACAGCCCTGGCCCAAGCAGATGTCTCGATAGCTCAAGGAGGGGGCAGTCAAGCTGCAACTTCGACCGCAGATTTCGCGCTCCTCAACGAGTCTCTGCTGTCCATAATCACCCTCCAAGCAATAGCACGTGTGACATACTACAAGATCGTCAGCAACTTCATCTGGGCATCAGTCTATAATATCGTCCTTGTTCCGCTCGCTGCTGGAGCATTTTACGATTTTGGACAGACGACTCTGCCGGCGGTCTGTGAGTCGAACACGTCTCGGCCGTCCCAGCTGATAACATGTCTCCATCTCGACGAGGAGCTGATCCTTCCTTGTCTTTGCTTTCTTGTGAACGCACAGGGGCGTCGCTGGCAATGGCCCTCTCGAGCGTTAGTGTCATCGTAAATTCACTGCTATTGCGGTGGACGTTTCGAGTTCCGAAAGAAGTCACTCGCTTCCGCGACCAGTGTTGAGTGAGCCAAAGGTGCTGCATCTGGTGTGGCCTGGTCTAGTATGTATGGACGGAGCTGTCCGGTCATGCACAGCTGGCAAAGCACTTTTTCAGGTGTAGCTTCACAGTATCACCGACGTTGCATTGCGTAGTCGACGAGCACAGTGAACGAAAGAGACAGAAAGAACGAGCGGACAGGAGATCGAGGGTAGCGCTATTGCAAATGCTGACTTGCGCTTATCGCTTGCCGCCGGCCTTCATGTCCTTCTTGCTCATCTTTGGCTGCGTCTTGGCGGCGGGTGCCTGCGTTGATTATGTAGCACAGTCAGTCATTGCACTTCAAAAAGAGGCAAGATCGCCATAGCCCGATGAGAGAGCTGCTTCATTCCCTAAACCCACCTTGCTCGACTTTGCGGCCTGAGCCTCCTTCCTCTTTTCCTTTCCTGCGGTCAAGGCGGCCTGGCGAGCGGCAGCACGGGCTTCGGGCTTCTGGTCTGCAAACGAGCAACCAAACAAGGCATATCAGCACTGGCGTTTGTGATCTCCTGGCGGCCTGCCCAGACTCGTATGCATGGGGGTTGAATTTCACGCACTCCTTCGGGCGGCAATGTCGGCGAGCGAGAGTCCACCAACACCACGCTGGGCCTTTACAGTCTTCTTTGAACGCTTCTTTGCGACCTCCTCGGAAACGCCTTTGCGGTTAACGCGTCGGTAGATCTGGGTCCATGGGAGCTTTCGGGGGTTCTTGCGGTGGAGGAAGAGCGACTCTTCCTTGCTCGAGACGAAGCGGAAGACCTTGTTGTCCAGGCGGACGTAGAGGCGGCCCTTGCCCTATATATGCACGTGAAGCGTAACGAATCAGCCTCCTGCTGCTGCTGCTGCTCCTGTACATTTGCATGGATATCTCTCATGCTCAATGATGGGAGATCGCGCGTACAGGGTAGATCTTGTGGCCGGAGAAGACGTCGCTGGAAAAGGAACGCCAGCATCAGCGTGTGCCCTGTATCTTCACCATCCTGCTGCTGCTGCTGCTGATGTCCATGCTGCTCCTGCTGCCGTGTGCCCTGCTCGAATAGCCCTTGTTGGCTGCTCGATCTCGTCCCCTCTTGCTGCTGTCCATCCCGTCCACCCATGTTCCCCCCATCTCTCACAGCAGCAGACCCAGCAGCAGCAGCATCTCTCTCTCCCTCCTCCACTCACGCTTCAACTCTCATCTTGACGAGCTGACGGTGTTCGTTGTGTGCGCTGCCAGTGTCCCGCTGGCTGGTCCCCTCTGTGCTGTGGCCCCAATGGCTGGGTGATCGAGGCAGCCGCAGAGGAAGGCTCGAAGGGAAGGAAGGAAGGAATCGAGAAGAAACTGCAAAGACTCAAAGCAAAGCGTCCAAAGGCTGCAAGAGGGCATTAGAATACACTCAAGACCTTCATCGTGTTCCACAGGACACTCTTCACCACACGCACTGTCACTTGGCTACTCGCTTCGACTGCTGACGGGCTACTACTGGTCTCGACTGATCACACAGCAGCTACTATCGTATATCTCCAATCAAGACCTCGTACACGACCGCAATATCGACAAAGCACCCAGGCAATCCACATTCAGTACTGTGCACCATGCTCCATCAGCCACGGTCGTCATCTCAGCGGTCGGACTTTCCCACTCACCTGAAATCGGTACCTAGCTTTGAGAGCCGCAGCTTCTCCCGCCGAAATGCCCTCCACTTCAGCCGTACGAGCGAGAATGTCATCCTGCTCTTCTCGCACCCCAATCTCGCGCTCGATCCTGTCGAGTTTCCTGTTCCTCATCGTCAGGTAGAGCCGCACAACACCGACCATGACGATGGTCATCAGACACTGAGAAATGCAGCGGCGCATTTAGCTAGTAATACTTCCCATTCCGAGAAGCCTTCCCTCTACTTACCATTGCAAGGATGATACCGAAGGACGCGCGGTAGTCTGGACCGTATTTGTCGGCGACGAAGAAGTAGCCCTGGAAGGACACATGTCAGCACGGTGTGAATTATCCTCGTCACAGAGCACGCAAAAGCTATTTCCTTACGCCAGCCAAAAGACCTGTGTTTGCAAATGCAAGAATGAAGCCCGTCGCTGCGGCACGGCGCTTAGGATGCCCAGGGAAGAGGGAAGTCTAGCATCAAAGCTTTCAGTGAGCAAAAATTATCTGATGCTAAAGCTCGTTTCAACAGCTTACAATCCAGCCAAGAACCAAAGCAGTAGCGGCAAAATCACCGGTGAGAAGGAAGAGTCCGACATAGCGCGCCGCAATATTGGTGGTTGCCAAGGGCAGAATGCATCCAACTGAGGCCATGGAGGTGATGATAATGATAGGAATAGATCGGCAGTTTATGCGGTCAGACCACCATGCCATCGGGATGGACAATACGAATGCCCAGACTGGTAGATTGCCAATTGAATAAGCTCCAAGGCGTCCAAACTATAGATTCTCGTCAAGAGTCGACTGAAACTCACGGAAGGGAGGTGCGTTCAGCAGCAAAGAAGTCGTAGAACCAAAACCTAGTGACCTGACAAGCGTTGGAGAATAATTGTTGAAGCTGACCGAGGTTGTCTTGAACCACAAGAGCAGACAGGAGAGGTACAGATTGGGTTCTTTGAAAGCGGCAATCAAGCTCGCTGAAGCCATCGAGAAGAAAGTTCAGTCAGCTTTCATGGCTCTCCTTCAAATGGCCGCCTTGCTGTTGAAGTAAATACGTACAGTACCACCGGTCGTAATGACTATCCTCGTCGATGACTCCGGCGTCGTCTGTAAGGCGCTTGACAGCTATCTGGCGCTCTTCTGGGGTCAAGAACCGTGCAGACGATGGAAAGTCGGGCATCACAAGCGCAATGAGGCCTGCTAGGCCTACTGTGGCCGCACCTTCAACGTAGAAGAGGTAGCTATTTGAGAGACCAATTCAGAAATGGCTGACGACGTGCAAGGGAGAGCATAATGTTAAAGCCTACCGCCATCCAGGAACGCCATGTACACCGTCCAGGCCCGCAATCACACCCGCAGCGAACAGGCTTCCCGTTGCATTTGCAATGACGGACGATCCGTAGAACCAGCTCACTCGAATGCCCTAGGAATGGCAGATTTATCAATAACCCGACTTGTCTTGTCACTAAAGCGATGCAGAAACTAGGGACATACGATTTCGCGCCGAGTATAGAACTTCGAGAGGGTAAAGACAGCTCTGTACAAGTGGACGCCCCGGATGAGCTGCCTGTACATGTCAGCGTATGCCAGGAAGACACTCACCCTGGATAGAAGATAGCCTCGCAGACCCTGCTCATTCAAGAAGAAAGAAGAGAGAGCACTCAGTCAGATGTACTGCCAAGAGGAAGAGTAGTACGAACGACCCACCCCAAAATCAGTCGAACGGCCAAGAGCTGAGCATAGTTGTGCACAAAGCCCGTCACGAGCGAAATGAGTCCCCAGAGAGCTGCAAAGAAAATTCGGTCAGCCAGACAGGTCTTTGAACGCTTTACTGTCCGATGACACTGGTATCACCCACCCATGCATCCGCAGATGAGCCCTACATGTCACATAGAGAAAGCTTCCGTCAGATCTCTGTCGCAATCTCAGAGTGACTTGCTGCTCACACGTTGGCCGCTTGACGTAGGCAATAAGCCAGGTCATAGGGAATTGGGTAGCCGTGTAAGTGGCAACTGCATTCTTGGTCAGTAATGCCGCACCTAATTTCCAGCACAGGTGCACTCACAGAATAGATTGATGCAGTTACTGTATTGCAGTGCTGTAGAATGGCAATCAGGCTCTAATGCCAATCACTGTAATATGCTCCAGGTCCCAGCTTACGGGTCAAGTTCAGGTCGGCGGACAGTCCTTTCAGACGAGCCGAAGCCAGATTCTGCCGGTCGACGACTGTGAAATTGAAACAAGTGAGCAATGGATAACGCTCGACACATCGCAAGTAAGTGAGGAGGGGCGCACAATTGGCAAAGTACATGACCATCAAGCATGGCACCAGGCGGTAATCGATCTTTCGCAGGATCCTTTTCTCGGTGGCAGCGTCATACGTGACACCACCCGTGCCTGCCTTTTCCACATGTTCGTCCATGCCCCGCTTTGTCAAACACTTTTCAGCATCTTCTTGCCTGGGGTAAAGGTGGATATAAGCACTGACCTTCTCCGTGACGTCTTTCCCGCTCATGTTGAACTACAGGCGTATCGCTCAGGAGACAGCTCAGCAGGGGATGGAAGCACTTCTGCGATGAGTTAGGGAAAGAACAGAGGGAGAGAGAGAGACTGCGCCGGTCCATCGTTCTTGATACGGTACCGGGACCGGGGATCTCTAGCAAAGATCGCGGGGCCCCGGCGTTCTGCAAGAGGGCGGCTATATGGCTGTCTCCCTGCCAAGACCGTTTGCTCGCGCTTCTAACAGTAGACTCGATATGAATAGACGCAGAAGATCTTCTTGCCGGCGGAGCGATGACTTCGGCACTGATCTCGATAATCGGCGGCATTCGACTTGCCGCCTGTGGCTGATGGGGCGCCACTGTCCTTAAGGGAAGGCCCCATATAGCCACTTTCGCTTCAAAAGCAGCCCCAACGATACACTGTTGAAGCGTACCGGTAGAGCGTTCCTTTAACGTCCAAATTGACCGAACGTCCTAGCCATGCGAGGCGAAAAGGTCCTTGGCAGACATGCACAGATTTTGCCACTTGATCTGCGCAGAAAGGGCTTCTCATTACAAGTTGCCCGCCTGGGGCCCTCTATGTATCAATCGGGCATTCGAGCATCAGTACACTCAACGCTCATGACATTGAATCGCTCTTATGAGATTGCAGTGCTAAAGCTACACGTGTGGTCCCTTTTCTAAACAACGGTCACTGGCGGGGATTCCGAAAGAGTAATGCAAGTCCGTCCCAAATTAATCTGAGCTCTCTCCAATCTCAATCGCATCTAGCACCGCTTGGTCATTCTCGTCCATCTCCAGAACATCGCTGTCGATGACAGTCGGTGCGATTCCAGCCTTTGCAGCAGCTGGCGGAGGCGCGGTGACGGCTTCTTCAGCGTCTTTCGTCTTTGAAGCATTAGGATTGGAAAGATCATGGTTGAGAAACGTATGTAGTGGACGCGCGACCTCGGCGCCAACGAGATCTGTCAGCTGCTTGAGGTCGAGCTGGACAAGCGCTTCCATGTTCTCGACTTTGCTCATCAGATAATGGTAATTCTTAGTGGTCTGCAGATGCCCACAGCATGCAATCAGCTATCTGTCCCACTTAACGCGACCACTTACGGCGATAGCACTTACAATACCAGGCAAACTCCTCAGCAGCTCTTGTGGAACCTGATTCACCGTTGCCTCGGCCTCGCCAGCAGTCGCCTCACCAGCTTCGTCTGCTCCAATCGCCCCAGCTTTTGTCGCATCTGGCTCGTCGCGATTCGCCTTCAAGTCTGCGTAAATGTCGGCAGTGGCATAGGGTGACGAGGACCAGATGATGCGCAAGCGCGGGAACGTCAACGTGAGCAGGACTAGCTTGGAGTGCAGGTCCGTGTCGTTGTTTTGGTTTTGGTTTCCGCGAACATCAGAATATGTCTGGAGGAAGAGCCGTGTAAGTACCGTCTCCGATGTACGACTCTTCTTATAAAGTATTTCACCTCTAGTGAAAAAGATTTCTTCTGGTCAAACTCGATGAGAAGGACCGGAATCTTGTAATGCGTCGACATCACCTCGCATTGTTGATACCTGCAGGTATATCGATTAAGGAGTCAGCTGCTGCACTCGCGTGTGCTCAAGACAGTCTCCGCCACGCACAATCGTCCCGAATTGAAACTTTGTATCAAGTCCGGCAAGCTCTTTCGTTCCACCACCATGTCGGGCGACAGCACGTAATCGCCGATAGTAAGTGTGACAGGAACGATGATGAAGCCAGCGGCGTGCAACAGCGACGGCAGAGACGAGCGGAACTCTCGAACGTCCACAACGACCTGTCGAGATTCAACGCGATCAGCTTCCTGGCGTGCAGACATTCCCTATGTGGTAATCTGCCCCACCCTGGGCGGATCTGCCCGAGCGTGCCTGCCTCCTCCAGCGACTCGAGAGCTGACTGTCCGAAGAAAGTCGTCTGCGCGGTCCTCGTTCGGTCGTCTGTCAGCTTGGAGCGGGATTGCCATGGTCTGTTGATAACGAGGTCAGCACAGGGCTGACAATCTGCTAGCTGAAGGAGCTCACTGATCGCTCTCTGATAAGACGCTCGAAGGACTCTCGTTCTCTGCGGATTGAGCTGAGATATTTTTGCTCTTCGGCCGAGTTATCATACATTAAAAAGTAGGTCATGATCTTGATCCCGGGATGCGCGGCTCGATAGATCTAGGGTCCCGCTTCAGTGTCAGCTCGGCCTTCCGCATACAGCTAACCTTCGACGCACCTCAAGTCTGCGCACAAAGGCTGGATCTGGGTCAAACATAATTACAAACTTCGGGCGTAGCTCTTCGAGCACACGGTCATCTTCATCGCCGCTATAGGCTCGAATGACGATCGTTTCTTCCGTTTCGAGCAGTCCAAAATACTCTTTGAAAGCAGCAGGATCAAAGTCTTCGTCAGGCTCTTGCAGACTTGCCGCAATCCCAGAGGCACCCTCGACGCCGGTGTCGTGCGCCGAAGAGTCCGCAAGCTCCGCCGCTTCCTTCTCAAGTATGCTTGCTGATCGCCCGCCAGGCAGCTTGACGCTGTCCGAATGACTAGTCGCGCTGGCTCCGGCACCTCCGCCTCGCACTCGGCGCCGCTTGCCGATATGTTGACCATGCTTGTACTGGCTTTTCCGCTTGAGTGCAGCAGACTCGTAATTATTGTCCCTGCCTCTTCCGCGACCTTGCCCGTAGCTTGAGCCTTGTTGCGCACCATTCATCGCACCATTCATACTCGCTTGGTCGCCATAAGCAATGGCTTGCAGTGTCGTCTTGCTTGCATGCTGGATGCCGCGAGACATCTTGCCCATGCTTCCCTTCCATAGAAAATACTCTGCCGCGCGAGCGAGAAGAAGATCTCTTCCGCCCTGTGAGACTGGCGCGTCTTGGCCATCTGCGTCTCGATTGAGCTCCGGTATGCTCGACAGGTACTTTCGAAGAAGCGTGACCGTCCGCACGCTACTGCACATGATCAAGACGGTATCATTAACTGCCGTCTCGCTGCTCGCAGTATAGTCGACCGGCGCCCAGTGTATCTGATTCTCAACTTCATCAAGGATCTCGCGCAGGACGAGCCATTTAGGCTGTTCTTCCAGAACAGGTACGGTACCCTCTGGCGACCAGTATGTCCAAGCTTGCTTTTGCGCTGCTCGAGACGCGTAAATGTCGTCCAGCGGTGCTGCTGCCTCGCTTGCGCGTTGCTTGCCCTTTTGCACATCGGAGAGGGAGCGGAAAGCGTCGGCAGCATTGTCGTCACCAGTCAGATCGGTTATCGTGTTCTCAGATGCCTGTGCTTCTTGTACGGGATCCGTCCCGTTGGGCGGTGAGCTCGGAGGAAGCGCAGGTGTGCTATTCGAGGCGGTCAAGAGCGCTTCATTCTCAAAGATAGACTCGTCTTCCTCGCCCCAATAATCGTCTTCGTCGGCTCCAGCAGTCGGCGCTCGAGCACTTCTGCCATTCGCTGCAGGCTTGGAAGGTTTTGGCGTTGTTGATTGCTCCTTTGGCTTCTGCTGATCCGGCTGCACAGCAACTTTCTTGTACACTCGCTCGCGAGCGGTTTCAAAGATCGTATCTGCGGCTGGGAGGAAGAGCCACGGACTCTGATTGACGACCGCTCTGCCAGTAGTGAAGTTGACAGTGTTGCTTGCTAGAATGGTGTCGAGGTATTGATTGAAAGAGACGGCGTCGAAGGAAAGAAGGAAGGAAAGAAGCTGGCGGAGCGTCGCAAGATCGTTGACTAACTGACGGGTCTTTGGACCGATGCTGTGCCAGTGTGGGTCTAGCTGGGACCTGATGACCGCGTCAAACGATTTAAACAGGGCGTTCTGTACAGTCAAGTCGTCCACTTCGATCTGCGCGCCATCAAGAATCATCAGATCATAACTCGGATACAGTCCGTGGGTGAATAACGCACGACTGTGTTGCTTCGCTTCAACTCGGAAAGGGTTGCATCCATGCACTCGATGATTGCAGTCTGGATAGTCGACATGCGGTCACTGAGCGGCTGATGCACCTGGATGACATGCGGATCCACTGCCTTTTTCCGGTCGACATCTGCAGAGACTTGCTCGTGGAAACGAGGGTACAGAAAGACGTGTCGTATGTGAAGCTGGGTGAGGACGGTTTGTAGAGGTGACACGCCATAGGTGAAGGATTCGGGCTCGTCTGAAAAGGCCTTGATGAAGCCATTCTGGGTGACATCGAGACAATTATCAGTTTGAACGCAGGAGTTGCTAATCGAAGAAGAAGGGTGGCGACCAACCTTGTTCTTCTCTCTATACACGCGCATGACAAACGCTTCCATCGAAGTTGGGGTGACATCTTCAGCGTGTAACACGACGATGCCAGTAAGGTCAGCTACGGGTATGCGGTCGAGCAGCATGTCGATGATGAGGATCCGGGTGGTGATCGAGACGATGCCTCCACGCTTGTAGATGGCCTGTCTGTGGGCAGCAAAGCGGGGTGTGCGATGTGTCACAAGAGGCTCTTGAATAAAATGGAACGTGCCTCGCCCACCTGTCCTTTGCAGGCGTGTCGAAGCGGACGAGCGTGATGCGCTGGCCGAGCTCGTCGCTGAGGCCATTCTCCTCCTCTGCGGTGGCATTGACGACGACGACGAGGTTTGTCTGCTCGCTGAAGGCTTCGAGAAAGGTGCAGAGGATGGACCGCAGCCCCAGTCCACGCGCGAGGAGGAGCAGGCCGTCCGACTCTGGTCCTGGACTGCTGAGCGTCTCGATGATGCGCTGCTGGAAGGGCAGCAGGCGGATGCTCGACTCGGCCATCTCGGCGGATTCCCTGTGGACCTGATGATGTTCTGATGTGCTAGCGGAGTGTCATGATGGGGGAAAAGCTGCAAAACCGCGTTGTATTGGAAAAGAGCAGAGGATGGCAAAAGAAACGTGACTTTGCCTCTAGAAAGTGCCCTTTCCAGCTTGGAACACGTCCAACAGGCCGCAGAAACAGCGAACAAGTCAGCTCACCACCACGCTCATACACGCTCCTCTCACTCCCAGCAGGCTCGTCGCGGCCGTTTCTCTCTGCGTCGCGCTTCTGCTGTGCCTCGCTCGCTGGCCTGCGACGACATCATCCACTGCATCATCAATAAGCAGGCCACCAGCCTTGAACACCTCAAATAGAGCTGCAATGTCCGCTGCAGCAGTCCTCAACTGCTTCGTCGTGCCCGCAAAGACCGCCCACAGCGCGACCGTCATCTTCTCACACGGGCTGGGCGACTCGGCTCACGGCTGGTCCTTCCTCGCCCAGCAGCTGGGCAACACCTTTCCCTATGTCAAGTGGATCTTTCCCAATGCGCCCACCATTCCCATCACCGTCAACATGGGCATGGAGATGCCTGGCTGGTTCGACATCAAGTGCGTGCATCTCAGTAGACACTCATAGGCTCATACGCCACGAATAGTAAGATTGGCCGTCCTGACGCAATTAACTACCCGCGACAGGTCTTTCAAGCCGCCTTCCATGGACGAACCACGCATTGAAGATGAGACGGGTATCCTAGCGAGCGTCAAGAAGATCCATGACATCGTCGACGAAGAGGCAAAGACCATCTCCGAGAACCGAATTGTTGTCGGAGGGTTCAGCCAGGGCGCCGCTATCAGTCTGCTCGTCAGTCTGACTACGGATCGCAAGGTGGGCAAGTCCAAATCAGTATGAAGGACTTCTCTTTTGATCATCTGTCACTCCCAGATCGCTGGCGCAGCTAGTCTTTCTGGATACCTGCCCCTCGACAAAAAAGTCCCCGCTGTCAGTCTTTCAAACATTTGCGATTGCAAAGATTAGATCTGACCGGACATTTGACACCTTCCTATAGATGACAAAGCCACACACCAAATCTACAAAAGTGTTCATGGCTCATGGTACCGCCGACGAGGTGCTCAAGTGAGCCTACTTTCAGCTTGGACTAAGGTACAGCTTTGCTCACTATTGCCGCCCGTGATTAGATTCAGCTGGGGCGAGCTTTCATACAAAGTGCTCAAGGAGACACTCCAAATGAACAATGTCATCTTCCATGCCTACCCTGGACTGGCGCACTCGGCGGATCCAAAGGAGCTCAAGGACTTTGCCATGTGGCTCAAGACCGTCATCCCGCCCGACAACCAGGACGGCGCCAGGATCTGAATCCGGAGCTCACAGATACCTCGTGCAAAAAGAGTATCGCAACTAATGGAATCGATGAATTGCAGATGCAAGCCTTCTCAAGCTGTACCATAGACATTCCTGGTGCCGGGGGCACCACATCTATTGCAAAGGAGGAACGAGCAACGGTTTAAATTGTGCTAGCTATAGTAATGACATACCATGTTCCCGATTCAGTTCCATTTGACCCATCCCATGCCATTCCTGACAATTTGCCACGTCTGCCTGACGAGTCGCAGTGACGCGCTTGCTCCAGGCTTTCCTTGAAACTCACCACTCGGGACACACGGCGCAGTTACAGCGAAGAGGATTAGTACATAGAGCAGTTCGCATCTCTGTGCAACCATGCAGCGCAGGCAGAACGCGTCGGGCGGTGGCTCTGCCAACCCTACGCTCTATCAACCAACGCCGACGGTGAGCTGGCTCTGGGGGGTTGCTATGCACGCCGTGCTCTGGCTGACAGCGTGAGATGCATATGTGAATCGCAGCACCCTGTAAACCCACGCAATCTCCATTCGTCGCCCCCGCCAGGCGCGCAGTCGCTGGCCTCTGCCTCGGGCCCTTCCAACGGCGCTCCAGCAGACTATCAGCGCTTTTCGTCTCCGCCAGTACACAACTACAGCTCGCATGGCGGACCATCGACCTCTTCCGCTGGCTCTGCAGGCGACTATCAGCGCTTCTCGTCGCCGCCTATGCAGGCGTCGCAGCTCCAGCAGCAGGCTCAGCCGATGGGCAACATGTACGCAGCTCAGCAGCAGCAGCAAGGCCACCCAAAAGGCTTTGGAGGACAGCAGCAAGGACCGTACAGCGCGCAGCAGCAGAATGGAGGACCTCAACAGCCATGGGATCAGTTTGGGATGATGAATGACGCGACGGCACAGATGGGCATGCAGTTTGGCCGCTCTGCAATCCAGGCAGGCCAGGAATACGTGAATCGAAACGTGAGTATACGCGCATTTAAAAAATGTTGAGACCAAAGAGAAAGCTAAGCTAGTTGAATATGCTCCCAGATCTTCCGCTACCTCCCAGTCTCGCATTTGCATCACTCCTTCAATGTCTCCAACTTCTACGTCATTCACAAGCTCCAGCTCGTCCTCTTCCCATGGCGGCACAAGCCATGGGCGCGTCTTGTGAAGCGCAACGAGTCCACTGGCCAAGTGGAGGGTTACAAAGCGCCTCGAGACGACATAAACTCACCGGACCTGTACATCCCCGTCATGGCTCTCGTCACGTACATTCTCCTCGCTGGCGTTGTGTCAGGGACAAGAGGAGATTTTCATCCAGACAACCTCGGCATGACAGCTAGCAAATCGCTCGGCATCATCTTTATCGAATTCTGCTTCATCAAGCTTGGTACCTATCTGCTCAGCATTGGAGGAGAAGGCACCGTCGTCGACCTCTTCGCATACTCGGGCTACAAGTTTGTTGGGATCATTGTCACTCTTCTTGTCCAGCTGTTCAGCTTTACAGGCTGGGCGTACTGGTCTATCTTCACCTACACCTTTTGCGCGAATGCGTTTTTCTTGGTGAGCTGAACTCCGCAATCGATCCTTTGCAATGGTCTAGCTGAGCACCTGCATTGCTCATTTTTCAGCTCCGTTCGTTGCGCTACGTAGTTCGGCCAGATCCGAGCTTGCAAGGCACATTCGACACGAACGACAATACAGTCTCAACGAGCGGTATCTCGCATGCTCAGCGCAGTCGACGTATAAAGTTCTTGTTCGCCATCGCGGTCAGTCAGATTGGTAGCATGTGGTATCTCGTCCGAGTCTAGAACAAGAGCAGTATTCTCGATAAGCAACAATAACGTATGACTCTTCACGATGTTTCATCCGTACTGGTTGCACAGACTACTGTTCTTGCAATACAAAGCTCATAGTAGTAACGCGCATTGATGCTTCTAGCTCATCCGCAATAAGCCAAAGCAGCTCCGGAGCACCCGATTGGAATGCAATTGCGGATTGTCCATGATTAGCCGGACCTTCAAGCCAACGTTTGACCTTGATCAGAGCTTGTTCTTGGGTCCTGGAAATGAGAGAAGCACGTCAATCTGTGGATTCTTCACTTCAATATGCCAATTCAAAGGCAGCTCACCATAGGCATAGTCTGGTCCCTTTTCGAGGGCTCGAACATAGGCTGGTCGGGTTTGGAAGCGTTCTACATATTGCCTGACCCTGTCCGAGATGAATTCTGGATTGACACGGTCACCACCAGCCGCGACTTCGCAAGGGAAGCTCATCTGAACAGCATTGAACGAGTAGCGTTAGTCCCTGAGCGAATCGGGCTTTTATCTGGGCGGGACCCACCATAAAGTCCGCTGCAGTAGGCTCGTCTGTGCCAGCGAGCCATTTGCGGCCGCCATCTTTAGCGAGATACGAGTCTACAAGAGCAAAAATCTTTTCGAAATTCGGGTCCAGGTATGACTTTCCAATCGCATCGCTGATTCCCCTAGCTACGGGTCTGGCCAAGAACGGCGATTGCTCGACGGCAGAACTTAGAACACGCTTGATGACCATCTGTGTCATTACTGTTCCTTCGGCAAAATGCTGGAAATATTCATCGTCGAGTGTTTTTTGCTTGTCACCTGCTGGGACGGTGAAGCGACCGTTGCCATATGTGCGGATGAGGTAATTGACAATGGGCCCGCTGGAGGTGTGAAGAATTCAATGCGGAAGTCGGGGTGTGGCATCAGTAGAGCATGTTCAGTCGGTCAGTTCAATCCTTGTTCGCTGCCTTTTGGTAGGGTATCTCGTACACACCTCTCGGCAATGACGAGGCCATCATCGTCGATGACGGGACTTTTACCCAGGGGATGGACGTCTTTGAGGGCCTGAGGAGCGAGTCCTTTCTGTGTGCCAGTGAGCAAAGGACGTCAAGTCAGTGCTGCTGGCTGCTGTGAATGGTCTATCTTGTTGGTGTCCCGGCTCGAGTGGTAGCCGGCTCGTAGGCAGTGGCGAGCCTGGACTTGACTTTGACCAGACAAGGCAGCCGTGACGCACCTCGCGCTTGTATACCTTGACCTCGTAGCCTCCCGGGATCTCGAGCTCCTCGAGGAGCCAGAGTATGCGCTGCGAGCGGGACTGGTCGAGGTGCTGTGGATGCAGTTGTCAGCCTGGCTCGCTGTTGCTTGTTGCGAGTCGCGGAAGCTGGAGCACGCGGAGACGCACATGGAGCGTGACGACCATGTCTTCAGTGTAGGGTGTGTATGTCGACAGTGAGTGCGCTTGTGTTGGAGGTGTTGCGTCAAAGAGCAGCCTGCGCTGTGGCGGCCTTGGATCCTTTTTCAACGCTGCAATCGTAGACGGCCCAGCTTGTCAGCGCACCACGACAGACTCGCAGAGCACGACACGAGTGGCCCACATCCACAGTCGACACACACAGTAGCTTGCCAATATGCCAAAGGTGCGTCCCGGGTGCTGCTCTGACGGCTCTGTGGAGCCCGCGTTGGACTGGCGTGCTGATTGTTGCGACGGCCTGACGTCGACTTCTACAGAACAAGGGAAAGGTGCGCATTGACAGCGAGGAGGTCACCCAATTGAGCTCAGATGGCAGCTGATACATGTGTCTCACGGCCGCCTCGTTTGCCATGCTGTCGTTGGTCGTCCACAGGGAGGCAAGAACAGGCGCAGGGGCAAGAACGAGAATGACGATGAAAAACGTGAACTCATCTTCAAGGAAGAGGGACAGGGTGGGTAGCGTCCCTCATGCACTGCTCTACCATTCACTCAGACATCGCCCCCCGCTCGCACCTCAGAATATGCCCAGGTCGTAAAGATGCTCGGAAACGGGCGACTCGAGGCAATGTGCTTTGACGGCACAAAGCGACTGGCACACATTCGCGGCAAGCTGCGCAAAAAAGTCTGGATCAACCAGGGCGACATCATCCTCCTCTCGCTCCGTGATTTCCAAGACGACAAAGCAGACGTGCTCTTCAAGTACTCGCCAGACGAGGCGCGGAACCTCAAGGCCTACGGAGAGCTCCCCGAGACGGCAAAGATCAACGAAAACGACACGTTTGGCGGTGGTGACGAAGACGACCTCGTAGAGTTCGACGAAGGGTCAGACGCGTCCGACGCAGATGTCAATATCGATGACATTTGACCTGGTCGTGCGTTTTTCCGCCATGTATTATACAACTCGTTCTCGTCGGGTCGAGCAAGCGACCGCTCTGGCTGTGTCAGTGTGAGTGGCGATGGAAAAAGCTTTGCCCGAGTCTTTCCCGCCGTGTAACTGGCTGAGTGACTCTCTTCATTCTGTCCGTGCAGAACATGACCATATCCCTCGAATGCCCTCTTTCCGCCCCTCGACCGCCTATCGTCTGCCCTCTGCCACATTGGCAATCGGCGAGCATTTCTGCAAACTGTAGCTCAGCTTCCGTTACCATAATATGCAGTCCTTGGCAAACGCGTCTTTCACAACGTCAATGACGGGGCTCTGCGCGATATCTACGCGCTCCATGTGCAGAACTCTCTACCCGCTATAGGACTTGGAAGCTCCACTTGTCTCCACTTGTCTCCCGCAGATTGCTAACAGCTAGATCGCGTTGTGTCTTTGCAGCCCTCTCTGTGCATGATCAACGATTCGCATGGCCTCTGTCTCTCCGGCTCGGGCTAGATCAACCGCACAACGCTCCTCGTGATGACATGGACACAGCAAAAGCTCTCATGGCGCACTGCCGTTCTATACCGGTCGACCTCCGGAGGTTAGATCCCTTAGCCGGCCAGCCAGCTGACTCCTCTGTAACGGAGCCTGCTGCTATGAACGGCAGGCCACCAAGGACTCGTGCCCTCCGGACGGCTGCCATGCTCTTGCTAGTCGCTTCCTCTCCGGCGGCCTCAAGATGGCTGCTGACCTTTTGCGCAAGCCAGCTGACAGTGCTGGCCGCTCTTTTACTGAGCTTGCTTTGCGTCCAACAAGGCTGGCCCGAATCTGCTTCTGCTCGGAGGTGAGCGATAGATCACAATGCGCATGCTTGTGTGGCACAGTAGCTGACTTCATAGTATGTTGTGCAGCTTCATCACGCTCTGCACAAGCCCCTATCCATCCAGCCCATCCGTTCTTCACTGGCTGGCCCAACACACACTTCAAAGCTGATTACCATGTTCGCGTCCAACAAGCTACCTACTCGTAACGGATCTCCAGCTGTCAAGTCATCGCAGCTGGCCTCGATGTACAATGACGGAAACGATGATATCGCTACAATGAATCGCTTCAGCTTCCCTGCAATCTCCTTTTCGCCCTCGTTTCTTCTGGACGCCTCGCCTCGTTCTGCTACATCTGGCTCCAAAGGCCTATTGTCGCCTAGATCCCCAGCTATTGCAAGCGGCAACGCCTTCGGAAACGCGCTCAGTCCACGAAGTCCGCATAGGAGCTCTATCACTGCCAGCAGCGCCTCTTCCGGCAGCTTGCCGGGAGCAAATGCACCGAGCCGCTCTTCGAGCACCAATTCCCATTCGAGCGTTGGCAATGAGAGCCTGCATCCCTCTACGCCCTGTTCGCCGTTGCCTCCGTTGTCGCCGCGTGGTCAGAAGCTCGCTGACTCGGAAAATTACCACAAGAACAAGTGCTTAACGCGTATTGTCGAGAAGCGCCGTAAAGCAAGCGATGGGACTCAGGATATTGTGTACCTCGAGTGAGTCGCATCTCGGAAGGCTGTCGCGCTAAACAGCTGTCATTGACGAGAAAGTTTTGGGCATACAGGCCGGCTACCCCGCCTCACCTCGGTCATATGCGTCGAGTTTCCTTCAAGCTGTCATCGCAGGGAGGCAAGCCGGGAGCCGGTACTTCCATGCCATCGTCCATTTGCTGGTCCTCGCAAGCCACAGCTGCCTCGTCCAGCCCCGGTTCTGGTGCTTGCTCCCTGCCCGTCGGTGTATGCGACACGATGCCAGCCGAGAGCGCTGGAAGCCAGAGCTCGCATCCATCAAGCATCTCGCCGTTCGAGATCAGATTCTCCCTGTCCAACGAGGACATGGATTGCTCAGGCTCGTCTTCTTCTCCAGCGATATGAGCACTGGATCAGCTCAGCCAACGAGGCGGCTTAGAACTTGATTGGCATCCTGTTATACAGTATACAGTATATGCTGTACCCGTATTAGAAAGCTACTCGGTCCGCATAATGCCATACCAACCTAGAGCGCAATGAAACGAATAATTACCTTCTGCTGCAAAGTGCAAAGCAAGTTGCGAATGCCTAGAGTGCAAGACTTGTGACTAGGGGGACCATGGGAAGATCTGGCTTTCATTTTTGAATTACGTCTACTGAGGTGTCTATTAAGAACAACCAGTACTACCGCAATACTGCCACTTAAACCTCTTCCCCGGTACATAACCCCTGTTGGTGTGCATTGAGCGGGTATCGGGTGCTGCGTGGTCAACGACGATGCGTTGTAAAGATGTGTTGAATAATGGGACATGATGTGTAAGAAGTATCGAAGTGCACTACGCCAGAAAGAGTGATGGCGAAAAGCTATCGTTGCTATCGTTGGATGTGAGACGGGAAGTGGGAGTTGTCGAGAGAGTGCGTCCTCATGAAGGTGGATGAGACGCCAGGATGCGGAGGAGAGAGGGCAGCGAAACAAGCGTGGGGTATGCTTTGCGTATAGAGCACATGGCGGGGAGAGGATATAGAACGTAAGTTACGCCCGAGCGGGACCAGTCGAGTCGGCGTGGCCAGGATGACCCTTCCTTCAAGACCGAGGCACGTAGGCGGTACCGTCGTTTGATACATGGAGATTTGGAAGGTCCCGTTTGACAGACCTAGTTGGCAACGCACTCGCCCTTGCTGGAGTCGAGGTAGTAGCCTTCTTCGCAGGTGCCGATGACGCACTTGCCGTGGATGCAGCCGACGGTCTCTGCGCCCTTGATGAGAGTGCAGTCCTGGCCTTCACCGATGCTCATGCAGCCACCGCAAGATTCACTGCAAGAGAATTGCCAGTCAATTTCTGGACTTTGACAGGATATCATGTCGTGTCAGAGAGCTTACAGAGTAGAGGCCAAGTTGAGGCAGTCCCAGCCAGAGGCACCATTGTCGAGAGGGCAAGCGGTGATTTCGGCACCGGGCATTTGGGACTCGAGGTTGCAGACGTCGGCGGCGGCTTGGCCGTAAAGAGCGTAGAGAGAGTCATTGTGCTTGCTGGCGATACGGGCGCGGGCAGAAGCAGAGGCCCAAGGCTGGGGGCTGTCGGAGCCGTGGTCATCACCCTTGCCGCCATCTTTACCGTGATCCTTGCCGCCATCCTTGTTCCAGTCTTTGCCGCCGTCTTTGCCATGGTCCTTGCCGTGATCCTTGTTCCAGTCTTTGCCATTGTGGTCCTTGCCCCAGCCCTTTCCATCGTGGTCTTTGCCATGGTCCTTGGGACCACCAGAGTAGTGGCCCTTGCCATCATCGTTGTGGTCCCATTCTTTACCATCGTGGTGCTCGTCATCGTGGCCGTGCTCGCCATCCTTATTGGTAGGCTTGGGGTACTGCCACTGGTGAAGCTGCGAAGGACCCCAGCTGTGGCTGGATGCGCTGTGCGAGTGCGAGTGGTGGTGGCTCTGCGAAGGACCCCAGTGCTTGGTCTTGTCCTTGTCGTCGCAGTCCTTGTCGTCCTTGTGGCCGGGCTTGCCAGTGGGCTTTGCATGGTCGCCACGTCCGCTGGACAGGTCGTGGGTCTCATGGGCGCCACGGCTGTGCGTGAGCTTGTCGGAGACGACAGGAGCGTTCGGCGTGATGCGACCACTGGGGACATTGGGTGTGATCTGTCCCTTGGTGTGTTCGGGCTTTGAAGGAGGAGTGGGCTTGCCAGTGTTCTTGCTGCCCTCGCCATCATGACCGTCGTGGCCGTGATGCCACTGCGAAGGGCCAGGGTGGTGGTGCCACTGCGAGGGTCCGGCAGCGTGAGCCTTCTCGTGCTTCTGCGAAGGATCCCACTGCTTGTAAGCGTATGCTGGCGGTGGTTTGGAACGGAAAAGAGAGCAAAGGAGCGCGTCAGCCGTGATCACGTGCAGAAAGCAACAAAGAGCGGACAGGTCCAGACCTACCGTTGGTGTCGGCGACAATAGGCATGATAGGAACATAATCCTTCTTCTCGAGTGCGACGGGCGAGTCAGCCGCGCCAGCTGTGGCCAGAGCCAGGTTGACGGCCAGGAGGACGAAAGCCTTGGTAAGCATGACTGTGGTGTTTGAGTGGTTTGAGGGTTGTTGGGAGAGGGCTACTTGTAGTAAGCCTTGACTGTGCTAGAATGTCGTTGAAAGAGCGTTGGGGTGGGGTTGCTGATACGGCGAGGCGTTATCAAAAGAGTGTAGGTGAGTTGAGCTTGAAAGAGTGTCGATGTAAGCGAGTGTCGGTGCCGTTCAATTGCTTGTTGGAGGTGTTGATCGTTGGTTGATGTGAATCGAAGTTGCTTCAAAAGAGTGTCGGGTGTCGTAGAGACTGTATTGAGGTGAGTGGTAAAATGAGTGTGGGCGAGTCGAGCGGTCGACTGCGTGTTGAGGGTGTCTTGAGGTGGGTGTTGATGGAAGATTGAGGGATTATGTTGGAGAGAGGAAAGGAAGCCAGTGCCAGGATCCGAGGGTCATGATGGGCCGACGCCCTTGACGCGGGCACAGCGCTGCGCCCAACTCAAATGCCGTGCAGCAGCAACAACAAACAAGGAGGGCGCGATCTCCAGCTTAAAAGCAGGCATGAAAGGGGTTAACTTTTCATGCCGGCATGCAAGACACTTCAAAGCCCGCCCCCTTCTTTGACTTTCAGCGGCACGTCTTCGACGAGCCGAAGGGCGAAGCGCGAGTCCGACCAATTTACAAAAGCTTTGTTGCGCGTGTGCTGCTGGACGCGAAGGCGTGTTGTGCGCTGGAGCTTCGCGCATAGAAAACAACAAACAGCTCAGCGTCGCGTCCTTGTCGCGTCTGTCCGATCGGTGCGGGGCTTTCAAAGGCATGCTCTTCTCGACGCGTGCCTCCATGAGGCCAGGGGGTCAAAAGAAGAGAGTGCAGCCTAAATACACGCGTAGAAGGCAGGCAAACATCAGCGCGCGTTCATGACGAAGATCGTAAACCGTGCTTGCCTTTTTGATCCTGAATTTCAATTCCTGTAAGGCTCGCCAAGCTTGCATTTGTTTCGCCACAACAGCACAGCACAGCAAGAATTGTCGTTGCTCATCTGGCCTTCCGACATTTCCGTTGTTTTCTTGGATCGACGCAGTCGTTACCGTCTCATACAGTATCTGCATCGCCTGATTCCGTCCTGGCTTACGATCGAGGATCATGAATGTATCGAGGTGTTACCGTACATATCTGAGATTCGGCATCAGCGTGCTTCGGCTGGACTCGACCTCATTGTCCTCGAATATGCTCCATCAAGAAGCTGCAACAAGTGTTCAGCACGCGCATTTTGTGCTCTGTACCAGCGAAACCATCTGCTGATGGCCTCCCGTCCTGCGGTTCTCCAGCTGCCGTGGCTGCTGAAGATACTGAGCCATGGCCAATGTCGATTCCCTGGTCCCCGTTCGTGGCCGCTGCGGTGGACGATCCAAGGGAGCCTGACTACGCCGTGAGGCCAGCTTGTATGACAAGGCTACGTCACGTTGGTCCATTGCTGCGTTAAAGTGAGCGAGCTAATATAGAAATACGTTAAGCGGCAAGAGCTGAGACAGTCTGCGGGCGAGATGCTTTCGAAGGAGACAACACCCTTCGAAAGGTTAAGCGATGCTTGGTGAGATTGCGTTGCAGCACTATGGATACAGCCTGACTCATGCTGCAAATGTGAATGTTAGGTCCACCTGCTCCTTGCGTCTTGGCTGGGAATGTTAGCCTACCTTCGAGATAGTCTGACGCTTCGAGACTGCACAAGGCACATCAGTGTCTCCGCACAGACAAGACAAGAGGCAGCCACTCACGTCTCCAAAGCGTATTCTACAGGTATGCGAGACTGAAACAGACACAATTAGGTAAGTATGTGCAGCATCATCTGATTGCACTTCTGAATGTCACCGGGCTCACCTGGAAATCTGGTATGCGCTGATTTGCTGGCGCATCAGGGGATGTGTACCGTTCTTTATACACCAGGTACTCTGCCTGAACAGACAGTCAACGCGTTAGCAAGCGTACGCAGCAACGCAGCAGCAAATGCGCTCACCACAAGCTCGAGAATGTGGGTAGCGATAGTTGGCAGATTGACGATTCCAGTCTGCGATTCCTCCCAGTCCGGGTCGGCTGTAGGCGCACGTCAGCATGTCATGTAGATGTATATCGAGGAGCGCCTTGCTGCCGCGCACCAAGGAGCGACTGGATGGTTTTCGAGCCGATGGCAGCTGATCGCGGCAGAACGATGCGGTGACCTGCGTTTTCACGAAGTCCAGACTTAGTATGTGGAGTGTTGTTTGTTCAAAGTGATTGTGACAACCTTCTGCAGAGATCAGTGTGATCCATGAAGGCCCTTCGGTCTTGCCATCAGCCGGTGTGCTCGTCTGCAGCGATGGAGTCAGATCCGCATGGCTGGAACCGTTTGCAGCGCCTGGCAGGATGGCGACTCACCATGTCGCTCAAAACGGCTGTCACCGAGACATGCGTATTCACAAGTGCAGTCAAGACCAGCAAAGCAGAGCGAGGCGAGGTGCTCAGCTTTGTGACACCAGTCCTGGAACCCGATCACGTCTTTTCTCGTGTCAAGCGTACAGATGCGACTTCTCAAGCTCGTTTTGGCATTGGGAATCCCTCCAAGAGCATATAGACGGCTACACGAGGTACTACAGTGCTAGCGATCAAAGCTACCGAATCCTATCTGACCACGACCTGGTGGCAATCTCGCCTTTGGCCGGCCAGTAGGCAAGGGCATTCCACCTCCCTCTTCGTCGCTGCCATCTTCGTCCATCGCCAACGGCTTCTTCTTTGCTGACAGGCTACCGGCCAAGGACATGGCTGGACCTTGCACTCCGCTAGCGTTGCTGCTTGTCGATACCGTGCCTGCACTGCCACCAGCACTTACAAAGGACATGCCTTTCGGTGCACGTGTAGTATTGAGCGTAGATGCTGATGTAGGAAGCTCGTAAGGCGAAGATCCACCGCGCTCCTCCCGATGGTAATAGTCGTTCCTACTGTCCCGCAGTCGACCTTTGCTTTGCCCATGTCCAGTGTGCGGCGAGCCCTGCGCAGATGATGTATACGCCGATGCCTCCGAGCCAGCAAGCAGTGGGTGCAAGGCCGGTGCAGTGTTTGGCTTCCAACGACTCGCGATGTCGGGTACATTGCTTGGAGATTCTGTTCTCGAGGTCGAGTACGAAGGTACAGCTGGCGTAATTGTCGGAGGGCCCTTCCATGTAGCAGCAAGCTTGGAAGAGGAGGAAGAAGTGAACCTTGGCGCTGCTTTGGGGGGATCACCTGTTGCAGGAGGAGGAGGAGGAGGAGGAGGAGGAGGAGGCGCAGCTGTCGATGGCGGAGGCGGAGGCGGGGGTTGACCTGCGTTTGGCGGAGGTGGAGGTGGTGTACTGGACGTTGCTGCTGCGACTTTGAAGAATCCACCTTTCTTCTTCTCTGCTGGCGGTTCAGCGGGTGCCTTATTCGGCAGAGACAGAGCAGGCGCGCTTGAAGTAGGGGCCGTTGAGGATGTCCTGGCACCACCAGCAGCTTTGAGCATCCTCTCGAGCTCCTTCTGCTCCCTCTTCTTTTCCTTCTCCCGGCGTTTGCTGATCTCGTCGGCGCTGTTCTTGATGGACCGCGACTGCATAGCGACTTCCTTCTTTCGCTTTGCGTGATTGTGGCCGTATGAAAGCAGATGCTCTTCCCATTGCCCGACATTTGCATAACCTTTTGAGCAGACGTCGCAGTAGAACTTGGAGAGCGTGTTCTGTACCGCGGCTGAGGTTTCGGCTTTGCTGGCGACTTTGGCCTGGGAGAAACTTGCAAGTTCACTTCTACTTCTGTCATGAAATCAGTCCGGCAGCAGCATGCACCCACCTCTCGAGCTAGACGCTGCGCTTCCGTCTCTACGGCTATCTTCTGGCTTTCGAGCTTTCTCGGGCCCTGATTGATGACTTCATCCAGCATGCGGGTCTCAATGTTGGCCTTGCCGAGTCCCAGACCGGCCATGTGCTCTGGCAATGGAATAGGCTCCGCTCGTCCTGCATTAGTTGCAAAATCACATTAGTAACGCGGAACGGCATTGTGTACGGCTATTGAACACCCACCTGACAGCTTGGATCCGAGACCGCCTCCTGGCTGCCAGCCCATGAGCTTGAGCATCCGCATGCCAACATTGTCATCCTTGAGCGGCGTCTTGGAATCTATCTTTTCTGGTGTCACGTCTCTAGCACGCCTGCCGCCCTCTCTCGCTGCCAGCCTTGCCATCTGCGCATCTCGGTCTGGCTTGTTGTGCCAGTCGTCGTCGTCGAGGTCGCTCCATGCGTCTGACGAGGCGCTGACGTCGCTGCGTCCATTGTCAGAGTCGTCTCCAGCAGTAGAGGCCGACTTTGAGCGATGGCGCTGCTGGTCGCAAGCGGGTCATTGCGTGTTTCGAGCAGTGCATGCATCATGCGTGACCAAGTGTTACATGACAGGTGGATGTTCCGGGCGAGCGCGTAAGGCAAATCAAGAGGCAGCCAAAGAACTCCGAGTACCGCGGGCATAGACGAGGCTAGCTACCTTTTTGCTCGTGTCGCGGTCTGGCAAGCGCGTGTCGACCTCCATGGCTGGTGGTATGATGGATGCTGATGGAGTTGAGCAGACCTGCGTGGACTGGCAACAGTGCGGGAGTCAGCTAAAGCCGGCCTCGACAAAATAAAGGCATAACCAGCGCCTCAAGACAGCACAGCCAATACCGCAAACTGAGTCTACAATTCTCGTGCCAAGTCGTGACTGCATTGCTGCCGGAACGAGCATACAATTGCGAGGCAGCCAGGGTGGTGGCAAGCCAGCATCTTCTGATGTTACAAGCGAGGTCCTCGCATATATGCCTCAATCCAAGCGCACCTACACACCCACAGGCGCAATCATAGCAGTGTTCTGCGCGCCCTTCTTCTGATTCGTCCGCAACTGAACGTCTCCGTTTTGCGTAATGTAACGCACCCAAGGCAAGGCCTGGTAGCCCGACTTTTCCTGAATCTTGAGATAGCGCACTTGGATGCCAGAGACTGTAAAGTATGGGATCTCAAAAGTGACTGTGATTGGAGCACGCTTTTCGACTTCCTCGCCGCGCACGGACGGGAGACCGAATTGCGCTCGCATGAGGTATTCACGTCCACCGCCTAATTGCTTGATCTTCCAGACGAATGCGGACTTTTCTGGCACATAGTGCACACCACCTACAGCGGCCTAGATATCAAGAGAACATTTAGTCATTTTCTCAATCTCCGCCTTGTTGGCCTCACTTACCCGGAACTTTGGTGAATCTGCATCGTCTGGCACAGGCACGTAGATCTCGACATTGTTTGCAGTTGATCTCCGCTTGAACTGTGCCTTGACCTTGACGACATATTCTATCCTGCTGCCTGAATGCATCTCTATTGCTGCTTCCGCCCAAATGAGCGGTTTCACCTGGGTGTTGAGGCGGTATGACATGAGCTCAAATTCGCCATCTGGCGGGATGAAGGAAATTGTCCGGTCATTTTCGAAGCGCGATAAGCGGACACATTGGTGGAATTTGACGTCTTCCATCTCAATGGCTTTTCCTCGTGATGCTTGCGCACAAGAATCTGAATTAGTCGGGATGCAGGCAACTTCGGGCCGCAGACGATAGCTCACTCCGCCCCGTAGACTCGAACATGACCTTGTCGTTGAGACCCAAGCGCAATTCCGGCATGCCACTGAGATAGCACTTCATCTTGATGGCTCCTAGGATCTCGCTTCGCACCACACTGCCATTCGAATTTACCTTTGTGCGGACATCGATGTGAGTCGAAGCCAAGTTAATACGGCTGAAGATGTGCTCACCAGCAGATTCACAGACTCGACGACATCCAAAAACACCTCGTTCTTCCGGTATCTGATACCCTCTGACCGCCATGAGACTGCGTTGGTGACAGCCATTGGCGGCCGAGCTTGGACTTCGAGCTTGTAGCTTTCCTGCGTGATGTATTCCTGCAAGATCTTGCTTTCCGTTGTTTGCGGGAAACCAAAGTCCATCATTTCGTCCAATAGCTCGTACACAATGACAAAATTATCCCGTATTGACTCTTCTTCGAGCTCTTTAAAGTACTCGACGAGGACCTGAGGTGGCACAGAGAACGCGATCAGCGTGGTCTGTCACACGTCACTAAGGCAGATTGTCAGCAAGCAGACTCACTTCGGCGAGCTTGTGTAGGAATGTGAGGATTTCTATCGCGTTCGAGTTCTTTTTGGAGAGGGCTAGGACTGCATTGGGTAGTAGAGGGGAATTGACGGTGTCGCCGCTTGATCAGCTAGCGGTCCAGCAAGCGCGACCAAGGCCTCGCACGTACGGTAAAGATTGTTGTATCGAATGTACATGTAGTTGATGCCCGCGTGCGTGATGCAGGGCGTGACTGTCTGTCCCTCCTCTTCCTGGTCCAGCATGAGCGGCAGGAAGCGCTCGACCGTGACTGGCGGTATGTCATCGCGGTCTGGATGGCAGAAACGGGCATAAAGCATTAGCATCTATTGCATGAATTTGCATGCTCGGCGCTGTGCTTGCTGTTCACTCACAACTCCGCTGGATCAAAGACTGTTGATGCGCAAGGTCGCCCCCAAGGACCGCGTTGATAAACGACACGGTCAACGCGTTTGCTCGCTCGACAGGTGCAGCAGCGCGACCACAGCAGTCACCCACCTTGCCCTTGAGGTCCAGGATGGCCACGAGCGACGCCATGATGGCCAGTGGAGAGTGCCTTGACCAGGTGGTGCAGAGGCGAGCGCTGCAGGCCTGATCTCGTTCCAGCACGGTCACTTCTCGACCAACTCGTTATAAACGACGACACCGCTGCTGAATGTCACACGATGCCCTCGTTGGGGAGAGCTGAATTCAGACGACGACAGCACACAGCGATGTCAGGCTAATGCGAAGCCACAGATGGCAATTGCAAGCAACAACGAAGATCGTCGAGGCCTGGAAGAGAGCGGAAGCTCGCACGGTAGCCTTAAAAGCAGAGTATGAAACGCTAGCATCACACGCGGAAAGAGAGGACGAAGCATTGGACTTTCAGCCCGTTTTCCCATCAGACGGTCCCTCATCGTCCGTCTCTTGATCAATCTTTCCAGCATGAGAGGGGGTCTTGCAGCAGCAGAAGTGTCACTGTCGACAACAACCGAGGCTGTCTTTTCGTGACTTCCACAACGGCACTTGCTGAAGAAGCTTCGCGACAATGATTTGCGACAGTGAAAATAGCCTCCGGTCACCTGCAGAAAAAGTTTAAGCCTCTGCACGACAAACTTCATTGCATCGAGACTCACCATTCGACATACGGCTCATCCAGTGTCGTGTCACGCCAGCTTTCGGACGATGCAAGTTTCGAAGGCTCGCTGATGGCGCGCACCTCGGGGTGATCTTTCAGATAGCGCTTCTGAGTCGTTTCATCTTGGCGAACTCGGGATGATGCGAGACATAGTGCCAGTCCCGACGATTGCTCCATTCCGTCTCTTCAAGAGCAGCTAGACGGGTCGGAGACGAGGGGAAAGGTCAGCAACGGAGCGAAGTGATGCGAGCTGATGACGCAAGGCTCACCGAGTACGGGCTGGTCGCTTTGCCATACATCACGCCAATAAGCATCTTGCGCGTCTGCTTTCTGGCCATCTTGACTGCTGTGACTTTCGTCTTCAAAACGGCCTGCGCTGCTAATGAGTCTACCAGATTCGGAGGAATCTTCCGAGTGACGCCTTCTTTTGCGCGGAGACCCCTTTCGGACACTTTCTCCTGCTGAAGCTTGATCGTCTCTTGTTCTTACCTCCGGGCTAGCCCTGACTCGGGACAGGTCAAAAATTTTCATGGCGAAGTGTGCAAATAAGGCGGCTTGGTTGACTGTCCCGTGGAGGCGAAGAGGGGAGTTGTGATGACCGTGCGTATATAGTGGGGCAGTCGTGTTGTCGGTGAAGTGAGCAACGAATTTCCCCAATTTTGGAAACGGTAGCCAGATGAAGGCATCGAAAAGAGCGTGGTAATCTTTACGCAGTAACATTCCATTAGACGGGCGGTCGACTCCATTTTCGGGCGCAGGATCTGCGTTCCGCAGATGTAGTTGCTGGTCCTGGAACCATTTCTTGCGGGTTTTCGGAACGATACGTGCATTTTCATTTACTGCCACATGGGCAAGAAAAGGTCAGCTAGATGTACTAGGGGAGTAAATTTTGGCTTAATCTTCTCACCAATGTCGACTGAGCAGCCAGTCAGGACGCATCGCCGGCCATCACGCTGCTTGATAAGGGAACTCATTGCGCTCGTTGCAGCTGTTGCGTGGCTGTCTGTCAAGGCAGGCGCTGGTAGTACGTTCCAGTGGCTGAGCCTACCAGTCGATGAGGGGGCGGGCGAACCGTCCAAAGTGAACTCATGGATGGGTACCGTCCACTCTGCGAGGCTGGTAAGAACCGGCCAGCGGAATGGGTCTGATAGTGAGCTTGCTGTAAGGAAATAGTAGTATGGGCCCGGCGAGAGCAGTGACTGGTCTTTAGAAATAGCGTCTATTGGATCGCAACTTGTACTCAAACGACCGTCTTTGTTGCCTGATAGAACAAAGCAGGCGTCCAGGACAAAGTCGTGCGAGAGGCATCCGTCGTCCATTGTGTTGAGCATGAGAAGGTAGTCGCCGGGCACATCCGGATGCAAGACGCTCAAAGGACTGCCCACTTTCACAGGCGGAAGGTCGCTAGTGACCATGCTGGAGCCGTCGTCTGGCTCTGCTCGCCGCAGTCGCAAGGTGGGTGCTGAACCGTCCGCCATCCTTTTCAGTCTTGGAATCGTCTCAGGCTGCCGCCAACTCGTCGCAGCAGTGCCAGAAAGTCGCACGGCCGTTTTGATCACAGGCTGCTTTTGCTAGTCTTGTGCGCAAATGGCCAGTAAAAGGATGAGCTTGTTGCCGCACAACCGAGTTGCTAGCTTTGACTGGCAGCGCTTCTGGCGCTAGCAAGAACACAGCAGCGACTGCACGCCGTCCAGCGCAGCAGCGACGAGCTCAAACACTCCTCCATATGATGAGATGCTGCTCGTCTAGGCCAGCGATGGTGTCTGCCAGTGGGAGCGGAGATGACCTTGCGCCATGGCAGGCAGACCGAGCTTCATGCGACCGTGGCAATGAAGTCTCGTACTCCAGCTCAAGCATGTATCAGTGTGCGCCCTCTCGACTGCACTGTCATATCGCATGCTTTCGTATCTGTCTTCTTGGTAATACGGGAAGGACGACTAGGGCAGACCATGCTATACTGTACATGGGACGCCACCGCTGCAGGTGGTCCGCGTACAGGACAAACCGCTACTCGGTACGAAAAAGACACCAACATGGCATGCAGCTTGGGCGTATTTTTGGCCATCCAAAGACGTAGAATTTTGTTTTCGCGAGTTCGGTCTCATGTCTGATGCGCACCAGGTGGAAGATGCGGCTCTTCTACTTCCCATACACACGCTGCTTGTGCGAGCAGCTCTAAGCTTGGACCGTAGCCCCAGCCGCTCTGAAACATGACCATGGCTCTTGTGAGGGCAGCAAGCAGTAGCTTTGTGTCAAAGAGCAGTCGCGCCGCACGCTCGCTAATATGCCGCCACGAGCGCGTACATGAGCTCACGCGACTCGCGCCGTGCAAGCCTTTGTGCGTGCCTTTCTTCTGGTCAATTGCGGCAGCGCGCAGCGTTTGCTACGGAAGTGCAGTCGTCAGATGGCATCAACAATGTTGGCACGCAGTAGCGCAACATACCAGCGCTACCTCAGCGCACCTCGTACCCGCGCTTTCTAGACCCGCCACGAGCCGGTTCAGCATTTCGATTTGCTCTCTTCTTGTAGACAAACACCGCAGAAGAGGATGCGATGGCCAGCGAGCGCTTTCGGCGTCTTGCATTTGCTTCTCGTTGCAGACTCAACAGCTGCCAAGTCGTGAGTGTTCGCAACCTCCGCTTCTTCAGCACAAGCACTTCATTGACGACAACGGTGACATTCTTACAACAGCTTTCAGAGCCACTCGTGGCTCTACTTCAACACAGCGAGGGCGTATCTCGAAAATGTCGCTTGTATCGACACGCTCTATGCACCGCTAAAGTGCCTTTATGCGGTCTGATCCACATCTTCGCTCTTCCGTTCTTTCTCCACCTTCTTCTTCGAGCGTTTGCCGCGCTTTTCAGCCGTCTTCTTGCGAGTGAGCTCAATGGCCGAGTTGTGCTCTTCTACTGACTGTGAAGCAGCGTATGGCGAGGTGTTTCAAGCATGAGCAGGTCGCATAGCGGAAGAACGCGCGACTACGCACCTTTCGGCATTTACAGTCCACCACGATCTCGCCAGCTTCCTTGTCGTTCATATCGGCTGCATACCACAGCAATCTATCGGCAAGGACGGGAGCATACCAGCGCGCTGACATGCGAAAAATCTTGAGAAATCGATCGAATCGACTCAGAGAAATGCCGGGAAGCTCTATTAACTTGTTTTGGCTGTGCTCGCGGCGAGTCGCTTGGCAGTTATCCGCGAAGAGCACGGCCGCCATCGTGGACTCGTCGGCGAAATCTGGTTCTGTGTCGACGAAGAACATGCGAAGCTTCAGCGCAACACTTTACATGCTCTGCGTGACACGCACCAGAACGAGGGCAGATTCTCAACAAGCCGAAGTCTTCTTCAAAGAGACTCAAGGCGTCTAGAATTTCAAGCACCTGCAGATGTAAAAGACAGGTGAGCAATTTCTGCGGACCCTAATTAAGGCAGCCAACCCACACTTGCCTGCTCTTTGTCCTTCGATTGCTCAGGTACACCTCTGTTCCTCGACACGATGAGCTCCCATGCATCAGTCCTGCTCTGCTCGGCCTTGCAAGTACCTTGCACTCGATGAATGTCCATATACTCGTCGAACAAATCGTCGAATGTTTCTGTGTCGCGGAACGCTTCCTGGGCCATTTCCCAATCAATCGAGTCGAAGGGCGAAGAATAGAAGCCCTCTCCATCGGACAGGTAGTCCGGCGCGAAAGCGTCCATGTTGTTGACGACGAAATCAGTCTCCGCCTGTGCGAGAGGAGGCCACATGAAGAAGTCCGCGTAGAACTCGTCGCAAGGGCAGTCAATGTCTATGACAGTCAACGCCAGGCTGTGACAATAGACGGCTTCCACCACACGGTCCTCGATGATCTCCAAAAGCTCTTGCGGCAGCGATGCCAGGTTCACGGCGTCCCGGCCCTCCTTGAGGCGAGCGAGGTGACGCAGGCGCACGAGTCGTAGCGGTCGGATAGCACGCTGCCAGACGAAGGCTGCGACAGCGAGTTCTTCGATGTGAGCTTGGAAACCCCAGCCTGACTGGAACATGCTCGCTAAGAGATGATTGCGGAGTGGAGCAGAGCTGCGCCTTCGACAAGGCGATTGTATGGTGGCCGGAACTTCAGGTGGCAAAAGAACGGCTGAAAGAGATGGCAAGAAGTCGACAGCGGGCTGCAAACAAGAAGCCGTGCGTCTTGCGGTGCAAGGCATTCATTTGCTGCCTCTACGCGACTTCTGCGTCGCAGGGCGAGCACAGGCTTGCACATAAAGCAGGGCACAAGCATTTCTCGATAACAAGGTAGCTCCTACGACAACGACATTTCTATACCACCTGCATCTGAGTCTGAAGCGAAAGTAAAGCCTCATCTGAAGACGAGACCTGATGATTGCCATACGCACTGCACAGTGGGCTTGCTGCCTCCCAGAGTCTATTTCTCTGCCTGAATCGCCAATGTTTTCCTCCGCTCGTTGGCTTTTCTTTGATGCTTCATCCTCAAGAGCGAATTGTGCTCTTCCACTTCCTACAAGACACGCGAGACAGATCAGCCGTGGATGATGGCATGGAGTGGCATCCATCGACACACTTGCACGGTCTTGCAGTCGACTGCGACCTCGCCAAATTGCAAATCCATGAGGTGGGCTGTGAACCATCGAGAGGCTTCGGTGTCTGATTCAAGTCCGAATAACACCAGGAACCGGACCAGCTTCGTTGGGTTAACCGGCGCAAGCAAGAGCATTTCATGATTCTGAGTCCTCTGCCGACCAAGCTGGCTATGGGATCTGAAAAAGACTGGGATCCTTGCAATCTCAGGGAGGCCATCTGCATCTGTATGGGCAGAACAAGAATCAAATGAGGTATTAACTGCCTGCCACATTTCAGCGTGGCCTTGCACATCCCTACCGTATCGCGGGCACAGTCGCAAGAGGCCAAAATCCCCTTCGAAAATGCCCAGCGCATCTAGTATCTCCGAAACCTGCAACCAAATATACGTATAGTGAGCAGGTGGCCACCCAGAGCTCGCAATGAAGCAAGACGCCTGACCTCTTTATTGTGCCTGCATCGCTGGCTGATCTTGGTACGTTTCGCCAAAACATGCACCCATGCAGTGTGTTTGTCCTTCTCCGCTCTACACTCGTCTTCTGCCACGTGTATGCTGTGGTACTCTTGGCGCAGCCACGTGTACTGTTCCGTATCACAGAATGCTACTAGACCAACCTCATAGTCACTCTGGCGAAGGCGAAGATCGGCGGTAGAAACCGTTTCACCATCTTGCGAAGGCTTCTTGCGGGCGATGGCTTTATCGATGGCGAAATTATGGGCATAGTCTTCTATTGCGTCTCCAAAAGTCGTCCAGCGTACGAAGCCCCGGCGAAAGCTACTGCACGTGCATTCGACTTGGAAAGGCTCCTGGGAGACGACAGCTTCAAAGACGTTATCGAATATCTCGTCCTCGATAAGATTCATAAGCTCCAATGGCAAAGATGCCAGATTGACCGAGTCTTCGCCAGATCGCAGACGAGCCAGGTGTCGTTGGCGAACGAGTCGAAAGGGCTTGATCCCTCGCTGCCAGATGAGGGCAGCGGCAGCGAGCTGCTGTAGCTCGGCGTGGAAGCCCCAGCCTGTTCTGTACATGCTTGCGATGCTGTCCCTGCTCGTGAATGAAGCGGAGCAAAGAGGCAGCGAGCGAGGCGCTTGGGAGACTTCGCGAAGCACGCTGGTGGCGATTGGTGGCCGGACGCGTGTCCAGTTAGGCAAAAACATGCGCGTCAATGTGATGTATGATGTGCTGGAACCTTGCTTGCAGCTATCTTGCAGCTGTGTACAGCGTGGCGGAAGGCCCCATGACATTCTGGCCCGGGGGTCTTTGGCGGCAGCAGCACTCTACATGTATGTCCGTTATTGCTAGCCTTTCCTCCCTTTGACATGCGATTGCTGATGTATTCCACATACAACACTTTCCATGCTTTCGTTTATCTACTGTTCACCAAGTCGAAGCGTAGCCTGCTTGATCAGATTGGACGCGGCAGCGTTTCAGGTGGGGAGGTGTCAAGTTTGACGGCCCAGATCTTTCTTGGCCAGAAGCATGTATCGACGCTCGCTTAAGGTTTTGCGACTTGGTTCAAGGTTGCGGTTGTGCTCGTCAACTTGCTAAAAGCCAGCCGAGGTGCAGAGTCAGCGAAGGTTGGCTAGTTGCAGAAGATTCGCAAACGCGTACTTCGAGGGACTTTCGGTCCACTACGCGTTCAAAATAATCCTTGTGATCCATATCGGCGACGATCCAGTAGATGTCCCCGTTCACGACCCCCGGGAGAAAGATGCGAGGACCTTCAATGAACTTCAGGCGAAAGAACTTGATGAACCGAGACCAGCATTTCGAGTCCACCGTCTTCTGCACCAGCCACTGATCTTTGCGAAGCTCCTGTTCCGTTTCTCGGCTGTGATGTCGGAAGATCAATGTAGTCGTTGCGTTCCGAGGAGGGCAGAACTCCGGATCGTCATAGTCTGCATGAGGTTTACAGTCAGAAGGCATCCGCATAGTGCCTAGATATCCTCTACCGTAGACCGGACTGATCCGGATCAGACCAAAATCATTGGTAAATACGTCGAGCGCGTCCAGGATCTCATCTGTCTGAAAGTGAATAGGTTGTCACCGTCATCACTTCGCCAGTGTTCGCGGTCCTAGTCCTGTCTTACTCACTTCTTCTCGGTAAATAGAGTTTTCGTCGTAGCAGCTGACGTCGGATACGATGTGACCCCACGCCTCGTCTATATCTTCTGCAACGTCACATTCATCGCTGTCTCGGTGGTATTCACGGTACTCGTCCTCAAGAGTCTCGAATAAATCCGAGTCGAGAAAGGCATCGACAAGCTCTTGCTTCTTGAGGCCAGTCTGTTCTGCAAACGCAATCTCCGCATCTACGATGGGCTCCCACTCCCACAAACCATCGTAATAGCTGTCGCACGCGCAATTGATATCGAAAAGTGGCTCGTAGGCGGTGGCCGCCCAAACGCCGAGCGAAAGATAGTCTTCGATGGTTTGGAACACCTCCAGTGGCAGGGATGCCAAATTGATCCTGTCCTGGCCCGTCTTTATGCGCGTCTGGTGGCGTTGGCGGACCAAGCGTAGAGGGCGAATTGCACGCTGCCAGATCAGAGCAGCACAGGCGAGATCGTCGAGATCCGCGTGGAATCCCCATCCTGAGCGGAACATTGCGTGACTAATCAGATCAATTGGGGGGAGGGAGAGGGACTTGAGGCTGCTTGGAGCGTTCATGCCGGCCAAAGCTCGATGTGTGGTGGCGAATGAAAACAGCTCGGCCGTGATGGGAGAGCGAAGCCTAGAAAGCAACCTTTGAGCAGGTTTCAAGAAGCATCGGTGATGGACTAGACCACCCTTGTGTCTACGATCGTCTCGGCTTGACAAGGTTCGTTTTGCAAACACAGAAATGTCACTGTTTCGACCATATTCCAGGCAGTCTACTCGCAGCTTTTGGAACAGCACTTGCTGAAGAGGCTTTGCGACAATAGGTACAGCCTCCAGCGCCGTTACTTGTAGAGCTACTGTCAATCTTTGCATGGGAGACTTTCGCGCATCGAAACTCATAATCAAGCGTGAGGCTCATCTACTGCCGTGTCGCGCCAGCGTTCGGACAATGCCAGCTTTGGGGCTCGCTGATGGCGCGCACCTCCGGATGATCTTTCAGGTACTGGCGTTTGAGTCGTAACATCTTGTCGATCTCGGGATGGAATGAGACGTAGTGCCAGTCTAGACGATCGCTCCACTCTGTTTCCTCAAGGGCAGCTTTCGTCCCGCGAAAACGAATATTTCAGATCGAGCGTCTGATGTCTCGAGCTCGACAATGGCAACTTACCCAGTGCTGGCTCATACTTGTGCCAGACAGAGCTCCAATACGCATCTTGCTGCTCTGCCGTCCGAGCTGGCTTACTCGTACGAGGGTCAGACTCCGAGGATTCTGCCTCCTTATTGGATTTTTCGGATTTGTCCGAGGACCTTTTCCGCTCGGCCGCAGTCTGAGTGTGAGTAGTGCCAGCGCTTTTGTCCCCGACATCCTCAGTCTTGGGACCATCGGGGTCTTTCTCGCGGTATTGCAGTATGGAAAAGATGCACAATGCGAAGCGTGCGAAGAGAGCAGCTTGATTCAATGTGCGGTGCAAACGGAGAGGGCAGTTGTGGTGAAGATGGGCTTGAAGGGGCCTCCTCTGAGTATATAAGTGTGCGATGTATTTCGCCAACTTTGGATACGGGAACCACGCAAAATTGTCCAGTGAAGCGTGATAATCTCGCCTCAATAACATTCCATTGGATGGTCGGTTCACTCCATCTTCGGGGCTGACATCTGCATTCGCGAGATGTTACTCCTGCTGCTCGAACCACTCGCCAAATGTCTGAGGCACAATGCGTGTGTTTTTCATTTACTGTGTCAGATTCACGCCACACATTAGCAATATTGTCCGGCGTGGCTCCTCTAGATCGGTCTCACGATACTTGGTCGCACACCCAGTTAGCACACAGTGCTGGTCGTCACGCTCCCCCACAAGGGTAGACATGGCACTAGCGGCAGCCTTCATCTTGAAATCTGAAGGAGAAGGTACCAGTATATTCCAGTGCTTCAAGCGGCCGGTAGACGACGGATCGCTGTAGACGCCCTTGGAGAACTCCTCAATCGGCACGGTCCAGTCTTCGAGCCTGGTGAGAATAGGCCACATATGGATCGTGGACAGCGGGATCGGCTGCAAAGTAGTAATACTGTCCGGGCTTGAGAAGTGGCTCGTTTGTCAGTGACACTGCATCTTCACGATTTTGACTGGTTGCCAGGTGTCCGTCGCGATTGCCTGCTAGCACGTAACAAGCGTCCAGAACGAGTTGGTGCATCAGGTGCTCTTCATCCACCGTTCCGAGCATGAGTAGCGGGCCACGGACTTTTGGATGGCAGATAATGACCGGTTCTCCGACCTTCAGTGGTCGTAAAGGGCTGAGCGACGACACTTGCCCGTCATCAGGCTCTGATCTTCGCAGTTGCAGTATGGGGAACGCATCGTCTGCCATCTTCGAGTCTTTGGATCGTCTGAGGCAGCCGCCGGAGCGTCACGGCAGTGCCTGAAAGTCGCACGGCCGTACTGACCACACGCTGGTGTTGCCAAATTTGTGCGCGGGTGCCCAGCAGAAGGATGAGCTTGTCGTTGTTACGAACGAGTGGCTAGCTTGACTGTCTGCGCTGCCGGCGCTAGCAATTGCACAGCAACGACTGTGCGACGTCCAGCGCAGCAAAGACGGGCTTGAATACTCTCCCATATGTTGAGAACGGTGCTCGTCTGAGCCAGCGGTAGTGGGTGCCGACGGGAGTGGAGACGGCCTGCAAGTTGCTGCACGCCAGTGGCAGACCAAGCTCACGCCACCGCACGTGTCATGTCTTGCACTTCAAAGTGAATATCACATTACGACTGTCGAATGACTCATTGCGACGCATGCTTGTTGTGTTCGTCTGTTTGTAAAACAGGAGGAAGACTAGGGTAGACTATGCTTTACATAGGACGCCACCGCTACCGGAGGTAGGTGTACGAAATGCTTCTAGTAGTGAAAAGAAACAAACGTGCCATGTGGCTTGAATGTGTTCTTGGCCAAAGACACAAGTGGTAGCCGAAGATGCAGGTCTTGAACGATAGGTAAATAGGTATTTCTACTTGAGGTCTCGCATCCTGGCGAGCCACAAAGACGAGAACGACGACCGAAACGAATCCAGCAAGGGGCGCTAAGGATTTTGTAATCTATGGCACAAGAGGAGCTTCAGACGGGGGAAGATTCTGGGCAAGACAAGTCACAATCTCAGCACTGAGTAGCTAGTACATCGTCAGAAAGGACGTACCCGATTGTAAGTGTCGAGAACCTTCTTCAGCAGAGCTCTTTGTTGTATGCTGAAGCCTGTGGGATCCCCAGCTGTTAGCAAACTGACCACATTATCATATCATTTTGTTTCAGTTCTGACGTGTGCGACTCACCTGGACAGTAAAGACCAGCCCGGAAGAGTGCTTTGCAGGTGCCGGTGATGCGGGACAGGAAAGGGATGTCGCGACAAAGTCGCTCAAGAGTGTCTGACCGGGGCGAAGCAGAGCTTTCAGCCTTAGATCAGCACTGAGACTTGAGCATGACCACTCACAAAGTAAACAGTCGAAGAGCCGCTTGAGCTCTGCTTCACGTACAGCGATACCAGCAGGCGGACAGCCATCGACAAGACGACAAGGGTATTTCACGATCATACTCGCTAGACGAGCAAACGGTCGCTCGAGCGGACCTCGAATTGAGCTTGCATTGTCGTGCTGTTCTTGATGATTTACTCGCTGATCATGTCCTCGGTCGAGCGCCGCGTCTACCAGTGCTCGAAGCTGGGTATCGAGACCGTGGCTGAACAAGACCAGATTGTTTTTGGTAATCGAAGAGACAGGATGCTGAGGTCTGCTCGTTGCGTCATCCTTTGTTTGACCGCTGGTCCACGCGCTAGCTTTTTCGTACTCTGCAAGAAGCACAGAATCGGGCGGATGACCTGCTTGTCGGAGTGATGGATACAGGTCCATCACTAGCTCCTTCTGCGTGACAGGTCTGACTGCAATTTGGCGACCAGCCAGAAATTTGCCATTCAACTCTTGCATGACTTGGTCTGCGGCATCGTCCGAGATGCACTCCATGTAAGCATAAGGCAGAGTTTGCCCATCAAGAACGTTGCAGAGGAGATGGATGGCTTGAGCGTTGTAAAGCAGCGGCGCAAGCGTTTGAGGTGGCACAGCGGCTTCAATGTCGGTTATTGTCGTATCGAACGAGATGTTGTGGACCTGCTGGAGCTGTCAGTCTCAATTCGACAGCCAAGATCGCAAGAACATGCATGCGACTAACCTTGAGAATAGGCCAGCTGACATTTGCAGCTTGACCTTTGACGAGCATCTTGCCGTCAGATCGGCGCATAACAGACGTGCCCAGACGATTGGGCTTGCCTTGCTTGATGCCCATCGGACAGCCAGTCCACGGGTCAAGCCACCACCTCGTTCTGCTCGCTTCGTATTGCGAAACCATTTCCGGCGTAGGATTTGCGAAAATAGCTGGCAAGCGGCCTCCCTGGCGATTTTCGCCAGCACTCACTTTGCGAGTATAGCTTGAATTTCCGGATGAAGAGCTCGATTGACGCGAGTGACGGCTGGTATCGGTATTTGTACGTGAGCGAGGCGGACCAGATGGTGGCCAAGTACCACTGTGACCCTGAACAGCTCTGTCGGCCATGGCTGCGCGAGCTGGACTGCGTCGCGAATCTGTTAAGCTTTTGGCACCACGAGGCGTTGAGATCGCTTGATCCGGTATTGGGTTGCCAGTCAAGGGCGTGGCTGGAGTAGCAGATCGCGAATTGTCATTCTGAGCCGCATGTTCTACAATGCCAGAAGTGAGAATGGGCAAGGCTGAGCTGTCGAAGCTCATGCCGAGGCCTAAAGATGCCATCGACGTTTCAGAATGCGTGATGTGCTGTGTTTTCTCGCTGAAAGAAGCTTGCAAGCCTTCCATCCTGCCTTTGAAGGGCATGTGAACTACAGGAAGAGCCATCTGCGGCGACAAGGTGATTTCGGGACTAGGCGGCGCCGAACTGCTTGCTGAAGAGGAGCAGGCTTCTACCAAGTCAGGCGTAGGTGGAACGGGCGAGTCTGCACTGTCCATGCTGGCCGCACTGACTTTGCGTATGGGCAGAGAGACCTTGACGACATGAGAGGGATCATAGAGCGAAGGGAAGTTCAAAGCAGATTCAAGGGCAGGATCGCCTTCCGTGGTTCCTTCAGATGTGCTTATTGTCGCCAGGTCGAGCTGACCAGCTTCAGGTCCGGCATTCGTGACCACATTGTGCCCTCCTGCCGGATATCGTGGGCGGCGAGAATCCATCGCAAGGGCGCTGTCAGCTGGCCTGGCGATAGCCTGTGCTGATACAAAGTCGTCGAAAGCTTCAAGCGGAGCTTGTACGATCGCATGTCCCGCGTCGACATGCCCAGAGACTGCCATAACGTTTTCAAGATGACCTTCAGCCTCAGCGGAAGCCTTCTCAGCCTGTGTAGCCATGGTGAGTGCGAGGTTGACCGGCTCAAAGTCCGAGACCGTTGAGCTGCAGACGGTGCAGGAGAAGCGCTTCATAGCTGCGCCACTAGGGCTATCGATGATTCTAGGCGACTGTGCGTCTGAGTTTGTGGTCGCAGGAGGTTCCTTGCGACAGTTGGCGATCACTTCGCTAAAGCAGTCTCTGCATAGGGTACAGCCGCAGATCGATAGGCGAGCCCAGGCTGGCGGAGGAATGAAATCCGGTACTAGCACAGTCGACAGGTGCGTGTGTTGAGCTGAAGTTCCACTGCTGTTTGATATTGCTCCAACATGACGTGTAGTCGTTTCATCGAGCTCCACCGAAGCTTCCCGAAGGTAAGAAAATACGTTTGTACACTGTGCATTTTGACAAGGGTGGTAGCCCACGTTTCCCAGGTAGAAGGGGTACTCTTCAGTTGTCATTTCGAGGGAAGAATCACGCCCCAAATCTGCAGGCAACACATGTCATTAGCCGATGCTCGGGTAGCCAATTTTGGCAGTCGAAACAGCGATCAACAGGCGGAACTGCTTACTGTTATAGCTGTTTGCTCTGAGAGTCTCCTTATCCAACTTGGCATGCTGCACATTACTCGTCTTATCGGCTGATTGCGACGGAATTGCATTCGATTGTTCAGGAGGAGGACAAGACTGGCTCCCTATGCCAGCATTATCCCTCGCAGGCACGCGTGGAGGTGCAGTAGCATTCTGCGATTGCGTGCAATTGGCGGCCATCTCAGCTTCAACAGCAGTTGGCCGATTGCCCTTCTTTTTCTTCTTCTTCTTGGTCAAAGAGCTGGTAGACGGAGTGTTTAGCGGTGCATTGACAACTTTCGCATGCTGTGGTGAAGGTGATGTGGTTGTGGAAGCGGCAGAAGTCGATGCTGCAGTGTTGTGAACATGTTTCGAAGGACCATCTTGCTCTTGAGCAGTCAATCTAGGTAGAGAAATCTCCGGCGCTTGAAACATGCCTGTCCTCTGAGATTCGTCTCCAAACGGCAAAGATAACACGGGCTTTACCGAATGTGCGTTCTTCGAATCTGGTTGGAAATGCGGTTGCGACAGCGCTCGAGATGACGGAGTCTGTGAAACGCGGTTTTCCCTGCTGGCAAGTCCCGTCGAAGAAGCATTATGTGAACCAAGAGGCGAGCCAATTTCCGCAGCCTCTAAGAAACGAGACTGCGAAGCCCTGCGTGTATCACCACCGACAAGACCAGGATTTTCTCGCAATGACAAGCGATGATGATGCTGCTGATTTTGAATGCCTCTCAAGCCTTGATTGACAGAGATGCGGGGCAGGATCGATCCAGGCACTGAAGGAGTTCTTTCGTCTGCCCTACTTGAGCGGGGCGGTCCAAATTGTGCGCTCTGCGTGCGCTCATGAAGCTGTGTTCGAGGAAGTGGATAAAGTGGCAGATGCGCACGTGAAGCTGTATTGACGCCTCCGCCTCCTCGATTTGGCTGTTGAAACGGTGCATTGGGGAAACGATCTCCAAAGCCGACACGAGAAGGCGAGCCTTGAAGATGCAGAGGTGGTGTGCTTCCTAGATAATCGCCATTCAAGAAGCGCGAAGGCAAGCTATTGTGAAACATCGGCGGCGACGAAGCTGCACTTGCGTTTGCTGTTGTTTGAGGCTGTTGGAGGGAAAAACTTCGATTGTGTGGGCCATAGAGCGGCGGCAGGGGCGGACTGATGGGGTAATTTCCTTGCTCGATGGGAGGCAAAGGTGGACCGAGTGGATGTAGTGGAGCATGAGCATAGACATGCCCGCCATAGGGCGAAGGAATCGATTCATGCGGATGAAAAGGCAGACGTCCTGGAAATGGATTACCGACTTGTTGATTCGAGGGGAAGGGAGGGGACGGTCCATCATCGGCATGATGCAGAGGCGAATGACTGTTCGACACTCTATTGAACGGGATGCTTGGTGCAGGAAATTTCTGTCTCGACGTTTCAGCGCGTTGATCTTCTGGTACAGCAAGACCCGAATGACCCATGTACACGTGGTGCGGAAATTGCTGAAAGGCATTTGCAAAATGGGATGAGAAGCTCTGTGGAGCCTGAGGATCGCCTTGTTGCACGAGCGTCTGTATTTGCATCTGCATCGGACGTGAACGTTGGAAATTCGAATGAGTGGATGCGTCGTGGTGCTGTGCAAGCGGTGGGTGAGGCACAAGGCGTGGAAGACGACCTCCAAGCGGAGGCGGAGGAGGTGCGTTGAGATTTGCGTGGGGAGGTGCCGTGCTCACTGAGTGATGCAGCGGCGCAAGAGGCTGCGAGTGCCCTTGCTGCATAGACGACATACGCTGATGCGGCGGGTTCACAGCTTGTGCAACATGCAGAGATTCGACCATGATGCGAGAGTTGGTATTGGAAAGCTAGCTCGACAGGCAGCGGGGTGATAGGCCCGTCACGAAAGGTGTTTGTTTGACTCGTGGAATGCTCTGTGCAAGAGCGTGAGAAGTGTGTGTGTGTACTGATTTGCACGTTTTCTTGATATCGTTTCCGCGAGGCAAGGGCGGAGCGGTGATCGGGAAGCAGCCTCTGAAGGTGCGCTCGCGTTGTGGTTTGTTGCATTCAGAGCGAGAACATTTGGGTGCTTCTTTGCTTGAGGTACTGCAAGCGAAGGAAAAGGAACTTGAAGCGCGAGTTTGCACTTTTGTTGCGTGCGTGTCGATGTGTCGGAAACGTGAGAAGAGAGCGGGGGAGAGTGAGCGTGGATGGAAGCCTGCAGAAAGTAAAAGGAGGTTGCTGTTATTCAGTCGGACGTAATTCTCGTTTTTCTAATCCCTTTTTTAATCTCAAGACATGCTGTACAGGCAACATGACTGGACTTACCGCTGTTGACCGAGGTGTTTCAGGCTATCACAAGTGGAGAGAGTGCGCCATGCAGACTGTTTCCGTATGGTTTGTTGGGCTTCTGCGAGTTTGTTGATCGTGGCCGCTGGGAAGACTGGAGTAGAATTGGCCTAGTTCTATCTGTCGGTCGAGGGCGGACTTGAGCTTGAGCTGTCTGTCTCAGATGAGCTGTCCGTCGGGCATGGCTGTGTCCATTCAGACCAGACCAGACTAGGACTACGAACACGGGTGTCCGACGATCCGGTGGACGGGTTGTCTTGGTGGCCTGTGTCTGAGACGAGTGTTGTCCGTTGTCCGACGTCAATGGATGGGTCCAGGTCAGGTCAGGTCAGGTCACGCAGGTCAGGCCAGGACCAGCCAGGCCAGGCCAGGCCAGAGTGTAGAGATGACGTCGACGAGAAGGCGGTGGAGCAGCAGCTAGAGCATGACAAGGAGAGTGAGTGAGATGGATGCAGCGAGTGAGTGAGCGAGTGGTGGATGACTGAGGTCGAGCAGAGGTCAAGCAGAGACGCGGTGGCAAAGCAAAAAAAGAAGCAAGAGCAGCAGTGGGGTGAGAGGGAGATGGCTGTGCGATGCTGTGCTGTGTTCCAAGCACAGAGGTGTGCTCTTGACAGTAGTGATAGAGATGTTCGTATGTCCCATCCATACGTGGGCGGCTTCTCACACCTCGATTGCTTAGCCAAAGCTGCTGGGCTTGTAGCTCTCTAGCTTGTCGAGTGGAATGTGTAACGAGGACATAGCCAGACGGTACCGAGTAGCAGTGTGGGTCTATATAACAGTACATGTGCCTGCCCTGCTGCTTGCCCTCCCTCGCTGCTCGGCCATTCATCGCTTGCCACTCGCTCGCTGCTGCTTCTTCCTACTACTGGCTTCCTCGCTGGCTTCTCTTCTCCGCTGGCCTGCCTCTCCACCACACGCCATATATCATCAGCTGGGGCACCGGGGGGCACAATCCACGTTAGCACACACGTTCAGAGGCAGAGACATACAGCACAGCACAGCACAGGACAGGACAAGGTGAGTCTTGCATCCATTCATGCCCTGTTGCTTGCCTGGCTCCCTTTGACGTGTGCAGGAAGGGAGCCCGGTGACGCTGCATGCGCCATCTGGCATCCAAAGAAGCGAGCACAGACAAAGAAGCCAAGGCTGACACTGTGTCCTTGTTCTCTTGAAACACCACCATCATCCCACCACCCGTCCATACGGCACACTCTAGTCCGCACCAACACGCACACCCTTGAACATCCCCATCCCCCCAATTGCCCACCATTTCGTACTATTCGCAGAGGCAGACAGCCATGTCGTCCAGGGACGTGGCCAACCACCTGCTGTGAGTGCTCTGTACGCTCTGTCATTCACTGCTGTGCTTGTCCTGACAAGACAATCCTCCATGTCCACCCTCAACGATCATCCTCCCTCCCCCATTCGCAAAATGCCCATTCAACGACGACACACGAACACGCACACGCACACGCACACGCATGCAATGACGCAGCTTCGAGATAGCATGGGGTGCGTTGATGGTGTTCTCATTGCCTGCGCTGCTGCTGCTGTAGACACTGCTGACATGGTTCCCACTCGTCGTCTCTTTCAACCCTCGTCCATCTCCGACGCTGCCCTCGGCGCATCCATCTTTACACCCTACGATGGCATGCACACCCACAGAGGTCGCCAACAAGGGTCAGTAGCCTTCATGTCCCCTCCATGCACATCGCCTTGCTCGGGTTCTCGCTTGCACGCGCTTCGCCCTTCTCGCTGCTCGCCGCGGATACGTCATGCCAACGGCAATGGGCGGTGGCCGACGGAGACCCAGGCACAAAGCTACACGCGGACGCACATACATCGACTTGGACTGACACGTTTGCTTTCTTATCTGCTACCTCGACATTCATACACCCTCCAACGACTCGCCTTCCAAATTCGCGCGCGCGCTCACCACACGCGTGCTCCGCTTCCCATCTTCCCCGCACCGGACTCAAATATCTCCCTCCCTCCCATCGTCGTCGACTTTTTTTGCCACGCCGACGAACCCTATACGTTCAATACTACCTACATCTATGGATGGACATGCTGTTCGTGTACAGTCGGAGGCAGTGAGTATTCTTTCATTGCCCTTGCTGCTTGTCCTGGCTTGAGGAGGGCGTTCAGTTTACCGAGCAGATCGTTAACATACTTTGCTCTTTTCTACCTCGCTTTTCCCAATACAACCACCACAACACCCCATTCAACACCTCCTCGCCTATCCGCACCACCAGTCTACACGGTCATCAAGACCAAGGCCCCAGTCACAGTCGCCGAATACAAGGAGCGATACTGTCTGATCGGACCATTATCCTACAAGTCTGCTCCAATGGAAGTAGAAGCTACCGAACCTCGCTCTCCAGAAATGCGAGCAACACTCAAATCAATGGCCGATAAGGGTGTAAAATACCTCTATGGTCGTTGGCTCATTGAAGGTGGTCCCAATGTCTTGCTCTTTGATACGGGATCTATGATGGGAAGACTGGATGAATGGAAGAGCGACCTCTGGAACCTCGCAGGCATCCCTACGCCCCCTAGTGACTCGGAGACCAATGAGACGGTCGTCTTTGGTTACCTCGTCGCGTGGTTCTTGGGAGAGGTGTGTGGCAGTCTATCAACTTCAAGTTAACAAGAGAAATCGACATGCTGACACTGGCCGCCTCTGTTCTATTTGCTTGCTGCTCCTGATGTCGCTCCGTCGCAATCATCTCCCTCGAACCCCGCTTATCCCCCTCTCCCTCCTGGCCGGACTTACTTCGCCATTATCACGCTCGCGACTTGCAGTTCACCACCCAAGAGACCAAGAAGGCGATCGTGGCCCACTTCCACGAGTGGCTCGCTGGTGCTGCCATCCCGATAGGTGCGTTGGCGCACGCCCTGCCTGAAAAGCGCCCTAGCATCCTACTGACTTTGTGCTCAATTCTCTTCGTTGTTCTGCAACGCAGTCCGCAAGCGACATATCGATGTCACCACCGTCTTCACGACGCACGCCACTCTTCTCGGACGATACCTCTGCGCAGGCAGTGTCGACTTTTACAACAACTTGCAGTATTTCGACGTAGATCACGAAGCAGGCAAGCGAGGAATCTATCACCGCTACTGCATCGAGCGCGCCGCAACACACTGCGCCGACGTCTTTACTACCGTATCGCACATTACAGCCTATGAATCCGAGCACCTCCTCAAGCGCAAACCAGATGGAGTATTGCCCAATGGCTTGAACGTCGTCAAGTTTTCAGCAATGCACGAATTTCAAAATCTACATGCTTTGTCCAAAGCCAAGATTAATGACTTTGTCCGAGGTCATTTCTATGGTCATTTTGACTTTGATCTTGAAAATACCCTCTACTTTTTCACGGCGGGTCGGTACGAGTATAGGAATAAGGGTGTTGATATGTTTATTGAGAGCTTGGCTCGTGAGTCGGGCTTTTTGCTGATTGCAAAGCAAAGCTCCTGTCGCTTCGATTACGACGGGGCAAAGAGCTGATTGTGTCTTCAAATTGTTAAAATATTGCAGGTCTCAATCATCGCCTTCAGGCTACTGGATCCAAGATGACCGTCGTCGCATTCATCATCATGCCCGCCGCTACCAACTCGTACACGATCGAGGCTCTCAAAGGACAAGCTGTTACGAAGCAGCTGCAAGACACAGTCACCGAGATTCAAAACCGAGTCGGCAAGCGACTTTTCGAACGCACGGCTCGATATTCGGGAGAGCACGGTACCGAAGTACCCGATTTGACTTCACTCTTCACCGATGAAGACAAAATTTTGATCAAGCGACGCGTCCTCGCACTCAAGCGCAATTCTCTACCTCCAGTCGTCACTCACAACATGGCAGACGATGGCGCAGATCCAATCTTGAACCAAATTCGACGAGTTCAGCTATTCAATCGAAAATCAGACCGCGTCAAGGTTGTCTTCCATCCCGAATTCTTGAATTCGAATAATCCAATCCTTGGAATGGATTATGAAGAGTTTGTACGAGGTTGCCATTTGGGAGTCTTTGCTTCTTACTATGAACCGTGGGGATATACTCCGTGAGTTGGATAGCACTTACCTTGCTCTTTGAGCTTTCGCACTGATATTGATTGTCTGTGAACACAGCGCCGAGTGCACTGTCATGGGTATTCCGAGCGTCACGACCAACTTGTCTGGATTCGGAGTGGGTTTTTGGTGTCGGCTCGGATTCGGATTCGAAGAGGAGCCTTTTGAGCTGATGAATGGTTGTATCATCAGTGCTGGCTCGACGAGCTGATTGACAACTCGGAAGATTACGGCATCTACATTACGGACCGACGCACCAAGTCGGTCGAAGATTCGGTCAACCAGCTCACGGATCAGATGCTGTCATTCACTCAAAAGACGCGTCGACAGCGTATCAATCAGCGAAACAGGACTGAACGCCTTTCTGAACTTCTTGACTGGAAGCGACTCGGTCTGGAATATTCCAAAGCACGCCAGCTAGCTCTCCGACGAGCTTATCCCGATAGCTTCGAGGGTGACGAGTTTGATTTCTCGGCTGGAACGGGAAGGCTTGGACCTCCATCCGCTCCTGGCTCGCCTCGATTGCGCTCGGGCATGATGACCCCTGGCGACATTGGTACCCTGTGAGTTTTCATTTGTGGGGCGCTTTTCTACTGCACCGCTTGCCCATACTGACACATCTTTTGTCTTCTCTTTGCAGCACCGAGGACATGCAATCTCTGGGCACCTCGGACTACATGGGCTCCAGCCACTGGCGAAGCGCGACCTCGCAAGGCGAAGACCCAGACGATGCTTACCCATTCGTGAGTACACGCTCAACCCATCACATCAACCTTGATCGCATGCTGATTCTGTACCGTTCTCTGCTCGCCAGCCACTGGTCCTCAAGAAGCGTGGCAACTCGGTCTCGTCGCAGCTCGGAAGCGGCCAGAGCACGCCCAACGGCGGTCCCAAACCCAAGAGCTTGTCCGAAGGAGACCTCGCACGCGCCGATGCTGCACTCATGGCCAACGGACATTCTTAGACCGTTTGTCTTGCACTTTTGAGAGGATTCAGTGGTCCTGCAAAAAACCAATTTCGCTCCAGTACTATCCCTGGCGAGCGAAATCCGCAAAAAAGCAAAGACCCATGATACTCTCAAACAAAGCTCCGTCCGTACTCGTCACTTCCCTCCTTTAGCGGACGCAATCAGATCCTCCACACACAAAAATGCAAATCGTTGTTTCGAAACATGGCGCACAAGCAAGCGACCATTTGATTGAAAGCCTCTATCTACCGGTTGACCGCCAACTTGATGCTCGGTCCGACTTTTAAACGACTTCCGAACTCGCGGACGAAGACTCTCCTAATGGTCAAGCCCTCATATCAGCCCTACATGGCTTACCCTCCTCATCGACCAACATCACTAATGTATAGGTCTCAAACCCGTATCTCCGTGACCTACAATTCCAAAGAATATTCCAAAGAATATTCTCTTTGTTCGTTCCCAAACCGAAGCGATACTGGAAAGATACTCCAAGGCGCGCTTTCTCGACAATGTCCCCCCTCCTTCCCCCTTGCTCCTCTTCCTCTGTGCACATAGGCTTCGCACTCTTGCCCGCTGGAAGAATTACCCTCTCACTCCCAACCAAAAGTTGTACTCCCATGTACTACATTGTTAGCTCTTGTCAATCGTAAAGATATTCTTGCGATCAGCCATATCATCAGAGCTATACCTTCTTTGCCTTTCCGACTGAAAGTCTGTCTAGCTTCCGCGAGCTAACGTTGCGCACCTGACCTCTCACACTTCAGGACTGAGCACCCGTATCCCGTGTTGATCGAATCTACGCGTTCCTTACTCTTTAAATGTGCTGCTGCGCGGAATCCACTGCCTTGGCTACACTACACTCATTTCACATTCACGCGAATTCAGTGTGTGCAGATCGTCATAGATTGAAGTCGGCAACAACAAGAACAGTGGCAAGCTATAGCAGGAAGGAACTCTCATTAGCTGTTTCATCGGAATCTATTCTGCCGACCATCAAACTTACCATGACGCGTGCAATGGCAGCAATCTGCTCATAATCATAGCCGGGACGTTCGCTGAGATCTTGTGAATTGTGATACTTTGGATCCGCACTACAGGTTACGGGATATGCGCGAAGCAGTGCAGATTGTCAACGGCACGCACGCCTTTGCATTGCTTAGGCAACGGAAAATCAGCTCACATAGGTCCATTGCGCTCAAAGACCCAAGTCGAGACAAAACCTTGCTGGTCGAAGCTTTGATGATCTGAGCAGCAGGCTGGGGTAGTCCCAACTTGAAGCTGCGGTACATACGTCAAGCTCAGATTGCCGACGAGCCAGCGCTAGATAAAAGGCAGACCAGCGCATCAGACAGATCTTATGCACCATAGTCGGCAATGATAGGAACTTGCGGACAACGACTCACCGCTTCAATCGTATCGTAGCGGTCAGGCAGTGCGAGTTGCATTTGCTCGCCTTCATTCCTGTATCCGATCATGTCGGCTTGAAGCATGAAGTGCACAGCTGTTTCCTGCTCCCGCAATGATTGAGCGTATGCTCTGGAGCCAAAAAGCCCTTGTTCCTCGCCACTGAAAAAGGCCAAAACGACCGTCCGGCTGAATTGAAAATTGTAGGCTTTGAAGATGCGTGCGAGCGACAATAGGGCAGAGACGCCGGACGCATCGTCATCTGCACCTGGAGCGCGTACAAAGCCAAATGTGCCACGGTTGTCGTAGTGAGCACCAAGAATGACGAGCTCGTCGGGGTGTTCAGTGCCATTGAAGGTGCTGAAGAGTAGGCGGCCGATGCCAGAATCGGCACGAGCAGCGGCTTAGATCAGCGACTGTGACTATATCGACTCTGAGATGAATAAGCCTAGCTTCACGCACCACAGTACATTTGGATTAAAGCCATAGGTATGCTCATGTAGTCGACATTGAACGCCTGCTTCCTTCTCCACGGTGCCTGAGCATCACTCAGCAGTTGTCATTTCACTCAAGAGCTTGAAGACACTCACTTTTGATCCAGTGCGCCGCAGCGTGTCCACCAGACGTGAAAGAGTGTCGAGTCGTCCAGTCGCAATGTCCATCTTCTGCAGTCAGATGCCTCACATCGCGCTGTAGTGTGTCCACGTTCACGTCCTGAAGGATCGCATCGACCAAGGGGGAGTAGTGAACCTTTTTCAAGGCGTCGCTGAGCCACTGTGGAACCTTTGTCTGGTTGCCATTGCTGAATATGAGCTGGTCTTGGGAGACGCGAGCTACCGGCGTATCGGGCACAGAGACAAGTACCGCAGATGGCGGGAACAGCAGGTCGACGAAGGGGAGGGTGGAGACAGGAATAGTAAAGAAGGCGGACGGGTGGTCTCCTCCGCTAGGGGCGTGCATGAGGAGAGGCAGTGCTGGACGAGTCGTATGCAATTGCCACCTTGTACCGGCGACTTGAGCGAAGACACGCTGAGTGTTCTGATGCGATGACTGCTCATTTGCGAGCTCGATAGCTGCGACTGTTGCCTGGAAGTGATCCTGCAGCGAGTCCAGCCATTCTTCGGATTGCATCAGTGTGGCCGCCTCGAGACGCGTCTGCTGGACGTGCATCAAGGTCCATTCTGACTCCAACTCAGGTGATGGAACGAGGTGGCCCTGGTCGAGCGTGTCCAGCCAGTCTTGAGACCTTCTGCATTGCTCTTGGTCGAAGCGGTAGACGTCGGTGCCCTCGTATGCGCCATGGAAGGTCACGCAGGCTGGCGCTGACCAGGACTCGGATCTGGACGACGGCGCAAAAAGCCAGTGCTCTCCAGCAACGAGAACAGCAGACTGGCTTATGGCGACAAGCCACGCAGTGACAGGCAGCCGCATTCCGTCTCTTGCTTTCGCTGCGTTGGTGCAGAATAGCTGTCCAATGTGGTCGACCACATTCGATAACGAGGATGAACGATACGGCTATTCGATAAGGCTATGGCCCATATCCAGATGCCTCACGAAGGCAGCACTGATAATCAGCTTGAAGCACCCACACCAAGCTCCTCCGCCCAACCAGCCCATGGCTGGCTGGCTGGCTGGCATGCACCGCTTTTGCTGCAGCTGAACACGCTACCATGCTCTGCCTACAACGAGACCTCAATAGATCCGGCCTCAATGCCCGTTGCGAGCCATACATCAGCTCAGAGTTACTTCATCTCCAGACTAAACCGAATAGTCGGTCTTGCGCCAGCTAAAATCGTGCTGGTAATGGCTCGCCGCCCGCTTCGATTCCAATATTCCTGCAGTACGCCCGTACACCGCCTACCCTTGGCGAAGAGGATGTTGCCCGACGCGCTCTGCAAGGCCGGTACGGATTCCGGCCTAGCCAATTATCAGACCAAAATCGAACGGCCGCTCGTCCCTCTGCTCTCTGCTCCGCACATTACACCTGCAATCACTTCGCCGGCAAGTATCTCCCCTTTGCCCGCCGTGTGCCTCCTTGACGACCATTGCATATCATCCTCAGAGACTCGAAATATCATGTCATACAACAGACCACCTCAGCCGAACGGCTACCACTGCTCCGTTTGGTAGGTATACCCTCGAATCATCCTAACTCATAGACTCCAGACTGATAACACTATCGCCTTTCGGCACGCTGGACTAGCCGCAAGTGGGTTCCAGTCGGACAAGTCTGTGATAACACCGCACCGGCTCACCAGCAACAGGAGTATTGGAGGTACGAGCTCATTCGTACCCTTATGTTCAGCTCATCGTCCTTTGCCGAGGCTGACTTCACTCCCAACATGCTGCGATTGAATACAACATGACCTTGCCTCGTACTCTGCCTCGACTGGCTGAATCCCGTTGAAGAAATACCCATGCAAGGGGCATAGCACTGCAGCCTCTCCAGAACATTCCTCCAAGACCTCTCGAACGCGCCAGTGCGCCATCATCTTCAATACCTCCACCTCCGGTTGCGGCACAGGCACCGTCCAGGAGCTCGGCACAGCCACGAGCACAGGCACAAGCACAAGCACAAGCACAAGCACAAGCACAAGCACAAGCACAAGCACAAGCACAAGCACAAGCACAAGCACAAGCACAGGGTAGGCTTCATTATCCCCATCCGAGATTACTTGCGCTGCTGACTGCCCCCCCCCCTGCAGCTTCATCGGCCAGGCCACCTCGTGAGACTATAGAAGACCCTGGTCGATCCATACCTACAGATCTGGAGCCTTACTACAAACCTGTCAAAGTGAAGAAAAAAAATGGGCGTTGGACGAATGCCTTTGCGTGAGCAATCTGAGCCGCTACCATTGCGGGGGCGCAAGATTTGAAATCCATCTGACCCACGCTGCTATCCTATGCCTTGTTCTCCTGCCGTTGTGCGACTGGATACACCATATATCTCTGCGATACGGCAGATGCAAGCGTTGCACCATCAGACCTCTAGACTCCACCGGCAATGCTCGGCGTCATATAAACGACCACGATAAACAGAAGACCAGAGGCGCGCACGGTGGCGGGTCTGACAATCGTACCTCGTGAAATTTGGAACACTGGACAGTAAGTGTAGACCCACAACTGAGCAATGAAGATAGTACTGCAACCTCCAGCACTTGGTACCTGTCGTCGTCTGCAGGTGAAAAATTGATGCGTCAATTCCAGCACGACTGCCATCAATGAACCTACTGAAGGAGGGCCCCTAGTACAATCTCCTTTCCGCTTGCTCCGTTCAAACTCTGGTCTCGCTAAAGCTCGCAACCTCTCTCTCCACGCTCCGACTTTCCTGCTCATCCATACCCATACCCGCTATGCCACATTCATCGTGGATTCTGCCAAAATCAATTGTAAAACGCAAGAAAAAAAAATAAGGGAAATCATTAAAAAACAAGCAAAAGCTCTCCCAACTCCTTGGCCGTGCCTTTCTTCTTCCCGTGCCGCATTTTCTGGTACAAGACCGGTCAATCTTCACCTACTGCTCCGCTTTCAGAACTCGCCCGGGCGTCGAAACACGCCTTCAAAGTTCCCTTCTTCTGCATTCCCCTCGTGTCTTCTTGTAAAACCTTTCTAGACAATATAGACTTTCTGTTCTTGCCGTGTATCCTAGTCCCCTTCTTCTGCAATCTTTTCTTTTCTTTCGATTGCAGGCATTCGTCTGCAGTCGTGGGTCCGGCCAGTGGCTCACCCGTGAACCACAAACACGGAGACAGCGACGAGTGCATTAGCCAGTGCTGCAAGCGGTACATATAGTACCGAGTCAGCGAACGATCACGCTCCAGTACGCTTGAGCAGTGCATTAATTGCTGGGTCTGACACAGCTGCGACAATTCATCGACGTAGCATGCACCTTGCTTGCCTGGTCGACGCGGGCAGGTCGTTGGCGATATGCGCACAGCAAGCTAAAGTCTGGATCTTGGAGAGGCAGGCCGCTTTGTCCACATCTAGGCAGCGTGCAATTGCTGCTGTCAGTCAGTATGTCCGCTCGGGGCAGCACTGCTGTGACGATGCGCCAGCCACGAGAAAGACAGCCAGGCTCGCGTGTTTGCACCATCACAATCGCACCGCTCGCACCGTGGTGGTGCCGGACCTGCCGTACCATATCATACGACACAGAGCAGTGTCGCAACGGCGCGCCTGCTCTCGCCCGCCGGCCTCTCTCGCCAGTCACGTTTCGCGCAGGTCGGAGATTCACGTTCGTGGCGATCCACGAACATGGCGACTACGAGGCTGCCATTGCTGGACTATCAGCAGCAGTGTAATGAGGTTTCAACAACTGCTATCGATCAGAAAGGTTTACCACTCACTAGCTATCGCGCGCGCGTGTCTACCCGCGTCCTTGCGACCTAGCTTGGACTCTTTCTTTCTCAATTCCACCCTCTGCAGGTCAACATCACCCTCTAATAAACAACCCAAGGATGAGCTCTATATTCACAGAAAGCTCGGCCTACTATGCACAAGCACACGCTGGTCTCGAACGCTACCTCGGCCAGCTGCAGGCTGTCGCGCACAGCGTAGGGGCTAGTGCACGTGCCGGCAACGCGTGGTCTGCAGTGCTCGACGGCCATCTCTTGACAGTGCCGCACCACCCATGGCAGGGCTCGTATGTCCAGGCCGCCCTCGGTGCAGTCCTTCTCCTAGTCTTCCTTAGCGTCACTCTCAAAGCCCGCACGCAAATATACCTCCTCGCCCGCTTTGCCTGGTCTTGCTTTCTAGCACCTATTGGAGGTGGGCACGGAGCACCTCAAAAGGCAAGACTGGACGCTTTTTACCGCTCTCAAGCTAGCATATACGATGCTACACGCGCAAGGCTCCTCAAGGGAAGAGAAGACACGCTCCGTCTCACTGCGAGCCATTTGCAAGAACAGATTACCCGAGGAGCATGGAGGCACAAGAAGCTCGTTTGGGTCGACGTGGGTGGAGGAACGGGGTACAATATCGAGCAAATGGCAGAATACATGGACATGTCGCAATTCCATGCAATCTTTCTCATCGATCTGTGCGAGTGAGTCTGTGCCTCGCTGATGCAAGAGAAGCTCACCGCTCATGCTGCATCCCCTGTTGATGATTCGACAGACCCCTCCTCGAATTTGCGCGAAAGCGCTTCGCCGCGCGTGGCTGGAAGAACGTACACTGCATCTCACAGGACGCAACCAGCTTCGTATTGCCAGACGTTGGGGACGGTGTGCCTATACATGACATCTCGCTGTGCACGATGAGCTACTCGCTATCGATGGTGCCCAATTTCTACGGGTGAGCAGCTTTGTTCAGATCGATCTCAGCAGGACAAGATGCTGACGGGACATTGGCTTCTCTCATCAGCATGCTCGACCGCATCGAGCATTTTCTGGACCCAAAGGACGGCATTGTCGCTTGTGTCGACTTCTACGTCTCCGGCCGCTCCTCGCAGACTCAGATGGTTGCCAACGCTGGCGATATCAGGCGCCTCTGCAACTGGTGGAACCGCACTTTTTGGCTTCATTGGTTTGAATGGGATCATGTGGACCTGCACCCCAGTCGCAGGAACTGTAAGTTCTGGGAGAGACCCGGATAATGCCATGTCATGGTGCTTGCGCTGACCCGGCCTGCAGACCTGGAATGGCGATTCGGCACCATCAAGTCGGTCAATTGTGAGTGTCGGTGGGGTCTAACTCGAACAACGCACCTCTTGACTTAGGCGATATTGCAGCCCGCAACAACTTTGGACCATTCGCTAGCATTCCATATTATATCTGGATTGGTTGCAAGGCTCAGCGGGATCTGTCATCTCGACTTTCAGCATTTGGCGCCGACCCTCTCACACCTATGATGTCACCTTCTCTATCTGCGCTCACATCGCTCGATGCTATTCCGGACCTCTCGCTCACCCCCTCCCTGCAGGCTTTTTCGCCCCCTTCGCCCACCTCACCACCTCGCAACGGCGGCTACTTTACGCGTAACGGCGGCGGCAGCGGCGGCGGCAGCGGCGGCGGCAGCGGCGGCGGCAATAGAGCTGTCATCGACCGAAGTGGCAGCAAGACCCCTTCACCCAAGCAAACAATCCTGAGCATCCCGCCCGAATCGACCGGCTCGCCTCTGTCGTCATTCTACTATCAGAAACACAACTACCGCATGCCTTATTTCCATGGCGATGATCAGAAACAGTTCTGGTCATGGATCTACGCCTTCACTTGGGAAGACCCCAAGGACGACATGAAGCGCATGAAGATCACGTCCAAGGACACAGTCATGTGCATCACTTCTGCTGGCGATAACGCATTGCACTATGCCATCGAGGGCAAGCCTAAGCGTATCCATTGCGTTGACAGTGGGTCATGCTGGGCTATTGCAGTGATTTTAAGAGTATGTGCCGACTGAATTTTCCCTATTCTGGCGTCAGTGAACCCATGTCAAGGACATTTGCTGGAGCTCAAGCTTGCGGCCATCAATGCGCTCGAGTATGAAGATTTCTGGCAGCTCTTTGGCGAAGGTCGTCATCCCGATTTCAAGAAGCTGCTCGACGAAAAGCTGGCGCCCCATCTCTCTGCGCACGCTTATGCGTTTTGGCGTGCCAAATCTTCCACCTTTGACAAGTGCTTTTATCTGAAAGGATACAGCGGGTGAGCCGTCTCTTACCTGAATGCAGGCTAATTTCCATAGGCTGATTGCTTGGTCGTGGACAGACTTGCTCTGCGCCTCTTGTCAGCTGGCTTCACCATGGCCGGCAAAGCTGGCAAGCTCGAAGAATTCGCCAACGCGGACACTCTCGAGAAGCAGAGGGAGATCTACGAAAAGTCAATCAGGCCGGTCCTCGTTAGTGGCACGTTTGTAACGATGCTAGCATCGAATCCTGCTGTGCTCTGGAATGCGCTTGGCGTACCCAAGAATCAGCTGGCTTGCCTTACAAAAGAGACTAGTAAGCGTTCGGATCGGCTGTAGGCACGACGTTAGAGCTATCGCTGATTTGGGCGTACTCGTAGGCGTTAAGCAGTATCTGATTGACACTTTAGATCCAATCGGTCGAACTCTACATTTGAGAACAGAAGGACATCACTACTATCTGACCCTCATGGCGAAATACCTGCCGGAAAACTCGCCATTGTATCTCACGCGTGCTGGCTTCGCGCAACTCAAAGCGGACAAATGTGCAAGACTGGACGCTTTTCGCCTGCACACAGACACCCTTAAAAACGTGACAAAGAGCATCGAAGCTGGCTCACTTGACGTGGCCATCTTTATGGATTCTCAAGATTGGTTCTCACCGACGGATCCAAAGCAGATCGATGACCTCAAGACGATGATTCGTGCAGTCAGGAGAGCCATGCCGATTGGAGGTCGCGCATACTGGCGCTCGGCGGGCATGCATCCGTGGTATGCCGATCTGTGGGCCACAGAGGGTTTCAGGACGGAGAGGCTGTCTGTCAGAAAGGTTGGCACAGACAAGCCCATCGATGAGGTTAATATGTAGGTTCATGTTGCACGCTCTTTCCTTCTACAAAGCTCTGATCTTCGATTTTACGGACAGGTATGCGTCGTTGTGGAGAGCAATCAGGGTGTGAAAGGCATCTGCATGTGAATGATCAAGGCAACATTCCCCGTGTCTAGGCTATCTCGAAGTCCTGCTAGCGCGCGGAAATACGAAGCACCGAGACCTCACTTGTCCTTCTTGACTTTCTTGACGGGACTGAACAAGTCTGGCGGATAGGGAGTGCCGCGCGCGCTGGACGCAGCCGACGAGTACGCTCCCCCTGCCGTCGAGGTTTCATTTGTGCGCCTGAGGGGCGGTGGCATTTCGGGGTCCGACGAGGGCTCGCGTTTACTCTTCATTATTTGTGCTGCAGTCGAAGCTCTCATGTTTCCGCCTGGCGCGCTACCGATGCGCTGTGTGTCTTCGGGCTCTGCATTAGCGGCATTCATCTTGGTGAGGGGCCCAATCGCCTTGAGTGTGGGCTCGGGCTTCTGATGAACGACATCGATGCCGGACTGCAGGCCTATTAGTAAGCAGTCTTTCCCAGTATCTTTTGTGAACGAGCGTTCTCTTACTAGCTTGAATTCCCATTTGCCTGGCTTGCAGGTGATCTGGACGCTATTCGTATCGAACCCAAATCGCTGCAAGACTTGCTCGAATCCAGTCTTGACATAAGTGGCATACAGCGCGTCTATTTGATCTGGGTGCCTTTCGACTGTGACGCTCAGCGAGAGGTCCTTGTCCTCCTCTTCGATGTCCTCGATGGCTGCAAACATGGCCTTGACAAGGTCATCCTGTGCACAGGTGAACCACGCACTGGCCTGCTCTGCCAACGCTCGCTCCTTCTTCTCGACCTCTTCCATCTTACGTACTCGAGACTCGTCGTACTTTTGTTGTAGACGACTCTTGAAGGACAGTACAGTGATATCGTCAATCATGGCAGCTGAGTCCATGAAGGTAGACAACATCCCCGCCGGTTGGAGAGACGAGAAGTGCAAGAAGAAGCAGTTTTGAGCGCTCCGTCAGCGCGTCTTTGCCTTTCACTAGCCGTGGGAATTGAGGCACGCTTGCTAGGTGAAGGGAGTGGGCTTGTGCACAAGGGTGAGAAATGTTCGACGCGATGTCTGGACATTGCGCAGCTGTGCGTGCCTTCCATAGACGGCGCTCTCACACTCATCACTACAACGACATGGGTGATCATCGCAGGGCGGCGTTTGTCAAGGCTGTGAAGTTCACTCGTCCATACTTCACTGCCCTCTGTCTGCTCCGATGGTCTGGTCACGCCATCGACCACATTGTACAAAGTCTGTGCTGCTTTCCTCTGCCTTCAGATCAGGGCGATTCACCTCGCGACCTTCTCAAGTTGGGCGCTCATGAGTAGAAACCATCATCTGGTTGAATAGTCACAGAACGCCGACGTCTTGAAGCGAGCAGCTCGCTACCAGTTCGCGCAACCCTGCTTGCAAGTTATACCGTGCGCATCAGTGTGCTATCACTCTGCAAATTTCAGATGTCGACTTACGGCGTATGGTCTTGTCGAGGAGTAGCGAGCATGAGTAACTCTTCTGCATCAATGCCCAAGTCGAGGTCTTCCAGGTCAAAGTCGGTCCCGTCAAAAGTCTGGTCCGGAGCTGTGCCCATTGTGCCTTTGAGAGCCACGTTGGACCACGGCGTAGGTGTTTGCACTCGAGTGTGCGTAGAGGGCAGCGATGCCCTTGTGGTGGACGTGCTGGCTTGCACTTTCCTTTATGGTAAGATCAGCAAAGATCTGATGGCGACGGTGTGCAGATCGATCTTTAACTCACGACTTCCGCTTTGGAGGGCTAGGTGTCTTCTCATCATCGTCCTCATCATCGTCCTCATCGTCGGGATCATCGATAATTTCGCCAAATCTCTTGCCGGGGAAGTACGACGCAATTTCGCTAATTTTGCTTGTTTTGGTCGAGATCGAGACACTTTGAGAAGAAAGTTGCGTATCTAACTTCATGGCTACCTCTTCTTCGTTGACCGCCTGCCAATATTGCGTGACTGAGACAGAATTTGCCGACCCTTTCGTAGGTTTGGGACGAGGCGGGACAACCACGGGACGGGTTTTCAAGTGCTTGTGGTGGGATTTTGCGGATGCCCTTCCAGAGCGGCTGGCAACATGCGATTTTGAGGGCGCAACTGTGATAGATTGAATGGCCCTGGCGGAGAACTGCTTCTGGGTTGGTCTGTTGACTCGCCGACCACGTATAATACTGGTTTGGCGAGGGGAGCTTTGCACACGCTCGCTTACGCCGTCCATTTCGCCTTCGTCATCCAAAATGAACCGACGTACAATTGGACGGCTTGTCAGTTGAGCGACTGTTCCGGCTTGAGGCTTTACAACTGGATCTGCGATGATAGCGCGAGGAAGCGGAATAATGGATGCCACTGCATTGACTTTCGGTTTGGGCTTAGGTTCGACGAGATCAGCAGCACTCTGAAGTAGACAAGGCAAGTCTCAGCGGGTAGCCTCTACTATATTGCCGGACGCGGTCACAACAACACCTCACCAGCTGAAATTCCCAGCCGCACAGCTCGAGCTTCACGACGATGTGTTTCGATTTGAATCCAAACTCGGTCAAAACTTGCTCGAAAGCCTGCTTGAAGTGCTGGTCGTACAGTCCATCGAGGGCATAAGGGTGTCACTGAATGTAAAACGTGCATCTGAGTTGATCATCGCCGGCTTCGAGGTAGTCGAGAGCAGCTACAATAGCGTCGCCGAGCTCATCCTTGGCGTGGCTGAACCACGCAGCAGCCTTGTCTGCTAGTTGCTGCTCTTCTTGCTTTGTTTGTTCGGTCAACCGGGCGTGCCATTCATCGTACTTCTGCTGCATTCGTGTTTTGAGATCCATGACCCTGGTGTCGGCCATGATGGGCCATCGAGCACGATCTTGAGGCACGAGAGGGATGAAGACAGCAGTACAGTTGGTGAGAAGACAAGAGGAGACAGTGTTCCTGTCTGTGAGCTATTGTAACGTGCACGACTGCGGCCTTCCCACGCTTCGGGCAGATCCACCCAAGCGCCGCGCATAGACTGCAGAGCCGTTCGATGTGAAGGGAAGTCCTGTGCGCTGCGGAGCGAAGAGCTCGGGTACGCCCAACCTGCAGGTTCAACAGCAGCGCTTTCCTCGGTGCTTTGGCAGAGTAGCACGGTCTATAATGCTGTCCATTGGGTGCCACTCGGGGAAGATGCACACGGTGAGCGAGTCCTGTTGAAAAGACCCGTCGATGTGAGCTGTCCACGCCGAGGCTCGACGTGCATGAAGCATGCAGTGGTCTACGGCTGATGCGCATGCTGTTAGCTGCATGCGTGGTGTCTTGCTCAACGAACTTGAAGATGGTCCCATGGTTCGCCGGGATTGCCAGAGTCCAACACGGCGCGCCTCGACGGCACTTCAAAGCACAAGGTCGTCAGTGCAGCTGCAGTTGTCCTGCTGCAGTATTGGCCCTCGCAGATGCTCTGACTGCTGGCTGTCGGCGCTGTGATGGTCGTGCGCCTTGGCGACCCCGGGCCTAGGAAGAGCAGTGCACAGTACAAGCAACGAGCTGTGCGTCCTGCCCTATCACACCGTGCCACAGTACTGTACTGTATGGCCGCTGCTTCGTCCACCGTGTGCGTGGCCTGGCTCTGGCGCAAAGCTGATCATCTGCGGCCGCAATAGGCAACAGCGCTGGGAAAGGAAAGCGGGCACACCAGCGCACCAGCAAACGGAAGGCTTGCGCTGTTTGTTGTTCAAGTCGCGCCCGCCAAAACCACGCCGGGTTCGTCGTCCGTGGACAGCCTGGCCGCCCAGCCACGCACTCCAAGATGGCTGGTCGCTTTTTCTTAGTCGAGGAGACCTCGAACAACAAGAGCGACGAGCAAGCGCCGGAGCACACCACAGTGACGAAGAGGTCCAGGCTGGCAGCGCCTCGCGTCTGGAGCGCTGAAGCAATGAATCGCAAGCTTGCTGATGTCGTAAAAGCTTCATTTCCGCGATGACGATTGGCCTGGAAATGCCTGTTGCTTCTTCCAGGGTGACCGCAAATTAATGATTCTCAGGTCTGGCGATCTCACTCCTCTGCGCGGCTGCCCTTGCTGGCGGCTCTTTCAAGTTTCTATCCCTGTGCTGTACGGTACCGGTACTGATCTTGCTGATGGAAGCATAGCGACATTGGAGGCGGGACAGACCTGGGCAAGGCTGCTGCTGCTCCCACTACCGTACTGTACTGTACTCGCCAGACGACAGTCCCCTCCTCTTGTCCGACTGCCATCCAAGACCTCAAAGAGACACATCATCCTTCAGCCGTGAGCGGGCGCGTTTTGGCACGTGCAGCAAGAGTCGCCCGCCGCTGCATCAATTCTGCCGGAAAAGCTGCACCCGACAGGCCTCTCGACGGCCTGCAGACGTGACTTGAGCTTCTTCAAGTCATTAGCAAGCTACAGCATTGCTCGTTACACAGGGCCGTTGCTCCAGAATAGTGTCTCGACCGTTTGTGCTTTGCGCGACACCAGCAAGGGAAGTGGCCAAGAGGGGAGCAACCGGCCCCTATTTTGCTTTTCAAGGAGCAAGTGCATTCGCATAAGATCACCAATCCTTTGCATGCAAATCGTCGTACAAGGTCCTCATTCCTTGCAAGATTAAAGATACCAAGCCGACATGGCAATGGAACGTACGGCTTGGCCGGTCAACACACCATGGAGAGCGGTACGTCCCAGTGCAACCCAGTATTACAGAGTGCCACCAGGCAAGTTGTCCCAAAGATAAGAGAAAAAACTGACTTGACCGATACTATGACTGTATCAACCTTTTTCAGCTCCTCTGCGGCTACTTCACCCTCTGTCTCACACTCCTTACAGTCCTCTTGACCCTTAGACTGGCCAACGTAGCCTCGTGGCGGCGTTTCTTTCGGCTCAGTCTCGCACGGATGCTCATCATCTTTGTGCTCTTCGACTCGTGGCTTTTCTGCTGGGCTTCGGGAGTCATCCTCTTCGGCGTTGGTAGCGCTCTTAATGATGCGGCTTGCGAAGTTGGCATTTGGTGGTGCATTGCGCGTGAGTGGACTGTGATGGTGGCTATCATTAAAGGCGCTAAGATGCTAATGGCTGCGCTCTCCGGCATTCTCCAGTATATGCAAGCAGCAAGATCATGATTTACCGTAAGTCATCCCTGCCGCCGGCAATCTTGATCAAGCATCTCGTGCTCACTCTATTGCGTATCAGTCTTCCTCATGGAGCGTCTCAATGTCGTCCACTCCAATGTCAAGCACGAATTTGTTACATTGAGAGAACGCTTCAACTCTTGGTGGTACCGTGTAGCCGCTCTTCTCCTGGCAGGCTGGATTGGCGTAGTCTTTGCAATGTGTTTCGGACGCAACGCCGTTCTACGACCAGATGGACACTGCATGATCGGTCTGAAGGTATGGGCGACAGTTCCCATGCTAACGGTCGATGCAATCGTCAATATCTACCTCACTTCGGCTTTCACGATACCTGTCTTCAAGATGGGCTTCTCGCACGCCAAGGGACTTGTTCGCAGCTCGTGCATAGCAGCAATCGCAGCTCTCGTTACGAGCTTTGCAAATATCCTCATACTGGCGCTCATGCATGGACATCAGCAAAGCTTTGTCTGCTTGGCCTCTTGTGTCACGGATGGTGAGCCTATGATTTTTGTCATGCACTCTTGCGAACGTAAAACAGTTCAGCGAGCTTATGCTAACACCTTATTGTCACCCAGTCGCCGCCAATGCTTGCATTCTTTTCTTCATCACCAATGCAAAGTCGGATGGCGACAGCAGTGAAATGACCGGTCCTACTCCATCAAGAGCGGGCATGACCGAGACCATGCTTTCGCGCAGAGCATCGGTACTGCCTACAGCCGTACCTCGAAGCGACAAACGAGATTCGAGGAGAGGCTACGGCACCGATAGCTTGCGGAGTACAACAGTCCAAGGCGTGCATATTCAACGATGTGTGGACGTCGACACAGACTCGGATAATGACGGTCTCGAAACTCCTAAAACCACTTTCAGCCCGGCAGCATTCTATGCAACACCCACTCAGTCTGTGACACTATCAATGGAAGAGGGCCGTCGGACCAGTGCTGCAGAAAGACGTGTCATTGCGCCCTTCTCATCGACGATGGATGCGAATCCGGAGGAAAAGGAAGAGAAAACGCCAAGGGCCACGGCACTCGATGCGTACAGCCTTGTTCATATCCCATCACTCTCCAAACAGCCAGACGAGACGGCGGGCAATGCTCAAATTGCTGTCGAAGCAGAGACAGAAACAGAGAAAGCACGCACCTCACGAACAACGTCTTGAGGCTTCTGCTGGGGTCCGGTTCGTACCGTGACATAAAGTGTGGGATTTACAGAGCTCTAACTTCAGCATGAGGACCATGGACTTTGTGTCAAAATTGTAACACGCGCGCATGAAAGGTTGCCACTATACCCCACATCACCACACATTATGTATCATATGTCACATCGATGTCTGTATCCATCTTTTCGGGCTTCAAATTCATTCATTCGTGATTCCTCCATTGGGAGGAGAGGGGCTCTCGTCCCTTAGACATTTCGGAATGCAAACACCAACATAGAAAGCGCGCGACGCGTCTCTAAAATCTGTTCTTTGATTGCCAGGCCTCTCTGTCTCTAGTGTCTCCCTTCTACGATGCTACTCTACACCTTTCCGTGTCAACACTGCTATTGCCCCACCACTCCGCAAAGACACCAATCCCAAAGACATACACTACGAGCGCCTGGATTGAAGTTCCAGCATCTAGAGCTGCTGACAACACGAAATCTGCGTGTGGGTTGGGAGACAACGTCGTCAGCCGGCCAGCCGACAGAGACTGCAATGACGCCGTGGCTCACTATACTTCTCGTACCAGACAGGGTACTTCTCCAAGACGTAGTATTGAGAGAGCCAGGCACTCAGAAATCCCGTGATGAGTACATTGGTAGGTACTTCGGGCGCGCTCATCATGCCGCTTAGAATCACTGATTGAGGCGGAGGTGGTGGGCGTGGTCAGAAGGGAAATGCCACTCGCTTTCTAGGAGGGACGACACCTACAAGGTACAGACACCTTTGGCAGCCACTTCTTTCTAGGATACTTCTTACTCAAATACCAGGGAATGACAGGCAAGACGGCTCCGATAGGGAACCCAATGTAGAGCCACTGCAACGATGACATCAGGGCAAGTCTGTACAAGGGAGCGATTGCACCCACGCGATAGTTGCCGGAGAAAAACTTGGCTGGTCCAATGAGCCCCCAGATGACGGAGGCAGAGTAGAAGATCCTGGGGGAGCGACCGGTCCATTGACCAGTGGGATCCTCCAAAGTCCCATCGAGGTACGGTCGTTTTGCACTGATGACTGATCGGACGTAGACTGTACAAGATGTTCGTTTAGCAGATGGTAAGGATGAGGCACGCGGTAGCTCACTGTAGTTGACGATGGCTCCGAGGGCAGTCCCGTATGCTTGGCAGATGAACATTGCTTTTGGTTCGATCTTGCAATACAAGGCTAGCTTGAGATCAGAGACCAATGCGAGTGCTTGTGCCATGCTGCAATCCAAAGTTTCCCTTTCAGACCTGAGCACTAGGGACTTGATGGTGAGAACATACGTTATGTACCCGTAGGTCTTGAAGCAAATGTTTGCAATGGGCCGACCAGGCAGAAGAAAGCCTGCCACAAATTCCGTGATCACATTCAGACCTGAAAGATTTCACATCAATCTCGTGAGCATCTTCTTTTTCTGGAGATCTGCATTGGAAAACGTAGACGCACCAATGACCGTGCCTGTCGTGGCCGCAATAATGCCGCAAGCAGGCAAGAAAACGAGCGCCACGACCAAGCTGAGCAGCAAGCCCCACACGGGCAATTGCATCGGGTAGAACGAGACGACGTAGATGGCAGCGAGCAGCATTGAGATGCCGATAATCGCGTACCAAGACGCAGGCACAGGCTCGTAGGATGCCTCGAGCATCTGCACGTGGATGTCAGGTGGCTGTTTGGCATCGGAGCGGCGAGAGGAAAAGGCGTCGATGATGTCTTGGTGATGCCACAGAAGGACGGTAACGACAGCCGCTGTGAGGACCGTAAACGAAACGCCGTAGGTGATTGCGAAATATCTAGTTTAGTAGACGTTAGTATTTGATAATCACACGAATGGCACCTGTTTCGGGCGCAGTATCATACTCACGGAGTAAGCAGGAGGGGCTTGTGCGTCTCCCACTTTGACAAGTCGAGTGTAAGAGTTTGCGGATCTATGACCGAGTCGATGTCAAATTTCTTGAAGGCTGTATTGTACAGACCTGGTCCAATGGGCGAATCGAAAGAAAGGCTTGACCAGAAATCAGACCAATATAGCAGAGGCGCGACAAGCCACATCCTGTTGAGAAGAAAGTTGATCATGGTCAGCCAGAAGGGATCGGACTATGTCTCCAGTGACATTGTCTCACATGCCGAAGAAGCCGCAGAAGCGGTTCAGACTGGCTGAAAATGCAGATCAAATACCGCATCAGCCAGCGCGCCGTTGGTAATGTTCATCTAATTGCTGCTCACCAAACCAAGGTGTGTAGAGACCGCCAGCTCCACCGATGACTGACCAATCAAACGAAAAATTGAGTATACCGTATCCGGAATAGCCAGATCCGAGCACTCTAGCCATGGGCAGGCTAGACGTGGGTGAGAGTATGCACAGCGTCGCAAAGGATGTCAAGATAGGAGCGACGACTACACGCAATGGTATGAGGACTGTCAATGAAGTGCGACAATATTTAAGAAAGCGGAAGCCCGCAATACCCTACCTGACGGCATGAATTGCCATGCAAAGATGGCCAGAAAGGCAATCTTGAAAAAGCGCAACCTCATTGCAGTCAATTTTTCCTTGTCCTTTTCCGTACCGTGCAACGTGTTGAAGAGACTGATAGGGACCAATGTTGACGGCCACACCATCTTGCTAGGTCTCACGAGCAGGTTGTACACTAGGCCCGAGAGCCCAAACCCAAGCAGCTGCGTCGAGAGGAGAAGCAAGATTCCACCGACAGTGCCAATGTCTTGGTGGTAGTATAGGTCTTGGATTGTAATGACGTCGGCACCGTATGCGCTTCCACTTCCTGATCCTGCGAGTACGGCAATCAAGAGGTGCTCTTTGACATTGAACGGCCCGGGGTTGAGCGTGAACGCGTAGCCGAAGAGGTGGAAGGTCCGCTTGGGAAGGATGTGTGCTAGCCAGTGACCCGCGGGGTAGGATAGGAGGATAATGAGGAAGCCCGAGAAGGACGGTGCGCTGGAAGAATCGCGTTAGAAGGGTGGTAAACGCGTCTGAATAGAGGATGGCGCTCACTTGGATTTGAACTGCAGAAGGAAGGTGGCAAAATAATCGAAATGCAGCAAGAGTCGCGGTGATACTCATCAGTACGGCGGCATACAGGATTGAAATGCAGTATGAGCTTTCACTCACGAAGAAGAGCTGCGAGATGGCGGCTCCAATAGCACAGAGGATGCTGCCGAGGACAAGGACTCGAAAAGTGAGGTTGGGCAGGGATGGATCATCCGTCTCTGGTACCACAGCCTTGACCATCGCCAATGCGGGATCATCGTCTTCAGCACTAACTCCTCTTGGATTCTTCTCCTCGTCTGGCAGTCTTGGGCGTCCGCTGCCACGCTGGCCTCTGGGCGCCGT
>KZ857227.1:0-105515 GCA_003351005.1 Cystobasidiaceae sp. HBUAS51001 | reverse complement strand
TCGTAGCTCGCAGCGTCATTATCGTGCCCGTCTGCAGAGGGTCCAAAGTCGTCCAGCTCCCAGGCTTCAAAGTCTTCGTCATCGTCGTCGTTGTCATTATTAACGCGTGCCTGTATGGCCTTGCTGCTGCCGGACTGCTGCTGCTGCTGCTGCTGCACCAGAGGCACTTGCTCGTCGTCGTCGTCGTCGTCGCGCTGCCCGCCTGCACTGTGGACCTCGCCGTCGACCGACGAGCGCAGATTGCGGAGCATCCTGGCGACCTGGCTGCTAGTCCTTCTACCAGCGCGTGTGGGCGTGTCGTGTCATGCTTGCTGACGTGTGTCGGCGTGCAGAACAAGTGCAACACTCTACGCGGTGCTCGCCTGTATGGTACCGGTCGACTGTACGATCACGTCCTTGTCTTTCAATGGACAGCTCTTGCTTTCTTTGCACTCTGATGCGGTGATTGCACGACATTGCTGCTCCTCAGCATGGCCTCACAGCGACTCGCGTCCAACAACCCGCCAATTGGCCCAGGCCGCACAAAACCATCCAGCCCAGGCGCCGCCTCGCTATCGTCACTCTTGAAGCGGACCGCCGTCGTCGCGCTCGTCCTCGTCGGCCTGTGGTGGTTCTACGTGTTCAGGAGGTGTGTCAGAAGATGGGTCAAACGCTGATTGTGGTCGTGCTGACTGCCTTGCACTGTTGAATGGTCCACCTCAGTGGCATCGTCCAGGACTTCTTCGACCCAAATGACAAGATCCAGAGGCACAGACCAGAGTTCCGCTATGTCGAGCCGTGGGTCAGCAAAGAGACAAGTGTATAGAATCATGCTGAACCCGTCCTCACTACGCAGCTACTCGGACAAGCACCGCTACAGGCCTGCAGCGAGTCCAATCGTCACTACCAAGGACAAGTTTGGCAAAGTCAAGTACAAGGGAAAGTACACGCCGTGAGACGGGAGTCAGGATGGTGACGAGAGCACAGTGGCTCAGTGACGGACAGTGCATGCACGAGGATGGACGCGGACTTTGGTCAGATCAGGCGTCCTTGACACGTCTACATGGTAGTGTGGCGGACCGGCACGGATGAGCAATCAAGGCTGCACTGTTGAATGTAACAACAACACTATCGCATTCAATTAGCTCGTCAATGGCCGCGTATTGCTCGTCTTGTACTGCCCGGGCCTTTCACTTTTTGGGGTGGTTTGCCACCGTCTTGCCTGTAGATTTGTGACATTCTTGCAAATGTCTGCTTTGCACACCTCCACCACCATCACGGCATGGCCAACGCGGGCAAGAAGAGAGCGCTGCCTAGCTCCGGCACGAGCAGCAAGAAGAAGCAGAAGCTCGCCAACAAGCAGGCGCACAAGGGCAAGTCGTCGAGCTCGTCGTCGTCCAAGCCCAGCAGCAGCAGCAGCAGCCGTCTGGCGAGCAAGCAGAAGTCTGCAGACGACTTTACGGCGTACGGCGCGGGTAGCAGCGCGAGCAGGGATGCTAGACCTCTGAAACGTTCACACAAGGTCTCTGCTGCTAGCGCCGATGGGTCAGCCCTGCTGAGGGATAAAAAGGGCAAAGCGACCATCAAGCAGTTTGTAGAGCTGCCAGAGCACTTGAAGAAGAAGCGAGGACAGGCTGCTAGCAATGCGGCGACAGGTGACGCAGAAGAAGGAGAAGAAGAGAGCGATGCAGACGATCTGGGCATTGAAGACATGCTTGCAAACGATGAAGACGACGACGACGACGAAGACGGTTCAGATGCCGCTGGCCCTTCGCAAAAGCAGGATTTTGCACAACGGTCGAAATTCCTGGGCAATTTGAACATGCAGGAGCTGTCCAAGTGCGTGCGCATTCCAACGTCATGATCGTTTGTATCCTCACGCGCAGAAACACTGACATCCATTATCGCTACTCTCTTGCCATCCAATTCTGCACACTTGCGGCAAACCTTGCACGTGCTTTTTTGCAAACCGCCACATTGCTTCGTCTGGACTGTTATAGATCCCGCGCCTATCTGCTCTCAGAGCACAAGGCGAGCAAGCCCCAGACAACCTCCTCCAAGCGGCACAAAGAGCTGCCCAAAGTCGGACCTGCAGAAGTAAAAGTCAATTCAGACGATGAAGAAAACCTCGATGAGCTGGACGACGATGATTTTGCAAACATGAAGGACAGCGATTTCGACGACGACGATGATGATGATGAAGACGATAGTCTTGATGGAGAGCTGAGTACTATGAGTGACGCTGAAGACGAAGATGTGGAGTTTGGGAGCGATGATGGGGATAGTGAACTGGATTCTGAAGCCAATGGAAGCGAGGCCTCTGATCTTGATGAGGACGAAGAAGATGAAGGAGAATCATGGGCGGGCTTGGACGGCGAAGACAGCGGTGATGAGTTGGGTAGTGGCTCTTCTCATACGATATCCGACGACGAAGATCTCGAAGACCGGTATGCTGCATTGCACCAGAAAAAAGCAAAGCGCGAAGCAGAAGAAGCCAAGAAGCGAAAAACAAAGCTGCCAGTATTCGGTGACGCTTTAAGCGATGCATCAGAGGACGACGACGATGCAAGTGATTCAGGAGATGACGATGAGAAAGCCGACATTGACGCTGCTTCAAAGCCGAAATCCGTCAAATTTGACAAAACAGCAAAGAGCAGGGTGGCGCATGCTCCTGTGGTCTTGTCTGAAGAATCAGCGAGTGAATCTGAGGATGATCAAGCAAAACACTTGCCGAAACCGAACCCTCTTGGCGCAAGATTCGGCAGGCCTGCAGTCTCGAGCGTCCTTGAGATTCCAGATCGTATGGAACGCTTCGTCACTGCGAGGGAGGAGCTTGCTGTGCTTGGAAGGGAAATTATGGCTGAACCAGAACTTGGCGTAAGTTGGCACACCGCTTCAGTCTTTAGACTGAAGCATGTGAAACAAACATTGACGCCCTTCTTTCTTGCTTGCAGATGAACTTACTTCGCCGTCTCTTGAGCTTCGCAATGCCAGTCTTTCACGCCAATACCGACTCGCAGAAAGCAAGCGGAATTCCGGTGGATCCACCTATCCGCTCTTTGGCGATGTTGTCGCTTCTTGCGGTATTCATGGACATAGTGCCGTGAGTTTGCTTTCTTGCAAATGATCGGACTAGATCACCCACTGACTGTGTCTCTTGAATAGTGGATATCGCATTCGACCGGTCACTGAAAAGGAAAAGGCAATGCGGGCTACACAGTCTGTGCTGCAGCAACGGGAGTACGAAGAAGGACTGGTCAATACGTATCGGCGATTCTTGGAGACGTGCGAAGAAGAAGTCAAAGGTAAGCGCGTGACTTTTCGTCGACAATCCGTATTCCATGCTGATTGCACTGAATTCTGCTCTGTAGCAAATTCCGTTCTTGCTCCTGTGGCACTAAGATGCATGTGTGAATGTCTCAAGGAGAAATCACACTTCAACTACGCCAACAATATCCTCGAAGTCCTTGTGAAGACACTGGGTCGCCGACGCTTTGATCAGTCCTCCGAGGCCTGCGTGTCCACTATAGCTGGACTACTGCGGGATGACCCAGAGGGCCAGCTCTCGTTGCAGACCGTACTGCTACTATCGAGGACAGTCAAAGCTCGAGGCTACAACATCCACCCAGCGGCGCTATCCTGCCTTCTACATCTGCAATTCCCAGATCTCGGCATCCGTGCAAGTACAGATTCCGTAGATCGCGGTCCTTACAAGCCACGCGGCAAAGAGCACGTCAACAAGAAAGGAAAGCTCGTCACAGGACAGTATATGAACAAGAAGGCCCGCAAAGCGTTACAAGAGAAGAAGGCAATCGAAAAAGAGATGGCTGAAGCAGAATCTGAAGTCAAGACCGAGGAAGTCACGCGCAACAATACTGAAACGCTCAAGCTCTTGTTTGCAATGTACTTTCGCATCCTCAAGATGCCCATCACTGCGGTTGATGAGGCGGAAGCGAGCGGCAAGCCTCTCAAGGAGGCTGACTTGGAACGCATCGAGCAGCTTCTACCGGCTGCACTCGAAGGCCTGACTCGCTATGCACATCTGGTCAACGTCGACTTCTTCCGCGACCTTTTGAACGTGCTGCGAGATGTAGCTGCTCGATGCAGAAATCATCGGACCCAGGTTCTCTGCATCGGCACAGCGCTGGACCTGCTCACCGGTCAAGGTGAGTTCCATTTCTGATCCATCTGGTTGATTCTTCTGGTGCAGCCTATTGACGACTGTGTTCTAAGGCGAAGCTCTCAACATCGATCTCAGCGAACTCGTATCGAGACTGTATAATCTCCTGGTGCCATTGACCCTGGATCCAACTGTTCAGGAGAAACCATCCTCATTCTACCCTCCTATCCTACAGAAGACTCTGAAAGCCTTCTCGACGTCCTCTTATGCCAATCAAAGCACAGCCGATGTGCTGTTCAGGGTACTAGCCAAGCTTTTCCTCAAGACGCGCATGCCAAATCCACAAGCTAGGGTGCTTGCCTTTTGCAAGCGGCTATCTATCGCATGCCTTCACTGGCCGCGAGATACATCACTCCGCTGCATGGGCTTCCTCCGAGCGATGCTCACGAAGGAGCGTTGCTTGGAAGCCTTGCTCAATACCGAAGACAGGCGAAGAGATGGTGTGTACGTGTATGAGGCAGAGCAAGAGGGCTTGGCGAACCCCGATGCTACTGTTTGGTGGGAGCTAGCACTCATAGAGCAGTCACACTTTGACGAGGAGATCCGTGCCGAGGCTAGTAGGCTTGCTAGGTGGTCAAAGGAGGACTGACCAATTACAGACGTCATCAAAATTCTGCACTTGTATCGGCGCAAAGTCCCATGTTGTTGTACAACGACAAAAACCTAGTCCTTTCTTATCACTCAGTCAGACCCAACGTCAGTGTCTCTGCAATGCTGTCCGCCGGGTCGGTGTCCCTCGCCGAAGTAGTGCAGCTTTTTTTTTTACATATTGGGGTCAGTATCGTACTACAAAATTTGGGAAGATTGACGCACCTGCATCCGCATGCTGAGGGACACATGACTTCGTCCAAGCGCCACTGTCGCAAACAAGCGAGATGGCAAGTGTGAAGACACGAGAGACACGTCTCCACCAGCCCTACAAAGAGCGATCAGTAGATGTCTGCCATAGCAATCGCATGAAGCTTCCGCTCACCTTCGAGAGGCAAATGGCAGATTGCACAGGGCGCTGCATTCCGTTTCCTCTGACACCAGCTGCAGTGCGGAGGGTGACGACCAGACAATCGGCTACTGCAGACTTGACATGCCAGGTCGATGGCCAAATCTTGGCCAGCGAGTCCGTCCATCCCGGCGAGATTGCGCATGAGCTGTTGGTTCGTACCATCCCGAGCAGCTCGCGTTGTTTTGAGAACTTGGGTACGCAGATGAGGCAAGCCTAGCCTGTGAAGCAAGTCCGCGTACAGCAGGCGATAGTACTCGAGCTGCGCTTGCACTTGCGGATGCAACAGGAGCGACTCGGGCCGCCAACTATCCGGATTCTCGAGTTGGCGAATAACGATCTTCGCCTTTCGCTGCTGAGGGACTTTGTGAACTTTGGGTGTCGGCGCGATATCTTCTTGCGCTGCATTGGCGAAGCTAACATGGGGTGTTGCTCGCTGTTTCGCAACTGCAGCTTGCGGGCGTCCAGAGGTAATGCCGCCGTCTCTTTTGATTTCCGACAAAGGCTGCATTGTTGATCTCTTCACGAAAGCCGGAGATAAGCTAGCCGGTGATGGCTGTCCAGGATACCCAGCCGATGGAGGGGTGTTCCTTCCACCGCCAGCAGCGTTACCCTTGTCCGACCCAGCTTGGTTGCCCTTGAAGAAAGTGCTCAGGTTATTGGCCCAGGATGAACCTCGAGTGGACGATCCGCCCGAAGATGCTTGGGTGCCATAAGAGGTAGAGATGAGCCAGTCTTTCGGTGATTTGAGCGGTAACCCAGCTGATGTTGGCGTTGTAACAGGCAGACGCGATTGACCTGCCTGGCCTCCACTGGAGCCACCTGAAGCGTGAGCACGCGTCATGGGCTTCAGGCTAAAGTAGTCTGTCGCAGCAGCCCCTCCTGGCGAGCGATTAAATTTGCGCGTAGCCTTTGAGCGCGGCTTCTCCAAGGCTGCAGACCCAGATTAGCATACACTGAGAGGTCTCGAAGGTTACATGGCTCACATCGACGATCAAGCTCGACCAAGCAAGCGAGAAGTCCCATCATCTGAACGTCTCCAAGCCTGAAAAACACGTCGAGAACATCCATGAACAGTCTTTCCGGGGTTAGCTCACCCAAGAAGAGACCTCGGATGCGGTGGCCTTTTTCGGTTGTCTGAGTCGACGCCTCCGCAAGTGCCATCAGGCTCGACCACGCTTTTTGCACGAGCCAAGGAGCATTCACGCTTTGCGCCAACGCATTGTTCGCGGTGATGATACTGAAGAGATCGCCTTGAAGAGTGTATTCGCCGGCCAGACTGTTGTCGACGCCCAATATGTCATTGAAGTCGTAACGGTAGATGCGCGAGTTGAAGGCTCGGCCGGTTCCTGCTAGCTTGATGCCCAAGTTTTGAGAAGTACCAATAGACTCGCTGCCAGCGTTTGAGCGGCCCTGCGGAACTCGCGCTGTTAGCATACAGCGTTTGTCCGAGCATATCTTCAGCCAGAAACTCACCCTGCGCGTCATTATTAGGCTAGGAATATTGAGAATCTCGTCACTGTCCTCATCTTGCGCAGCATTGGCCGCCTCTTCATCTTGATCGGCACCTTCAGGAGCAGCAGTCTGTAGGGACGGTATAACTCCAAACGACTCGAAAAGTCGCCGTCGGCGCGGCCGGGCTATCGAGCCGTCAGCTGGCGATACTGAGCGAGTCCGCTTCTCAGACGAGCTGGGATAGTGGGTTATGCTGTCCAAGGGATAGTAGCTGAACAGCACTCCTGCACATTGAGGAAACCGCTATCAGGCAGATTCGAGCAGTTCAGTTCAAGATGTATAGACTTACCGTTCGGACTGAAGACAGCACCAGCACGCCTTGGCAAGGGGCAATTACGGTGATTGGCGAGGTATCTCTCGAGATCTTCCTCACTGTCCACTTCTTCCCGCTCATCATCGGGATCATCAAAGCGCTGCAGCATGAAGTGCGAAAGCTCGCCGTGCAGCGTGTCGTCAGCATCGTCGTCCAGGGCGTCTTCAGGCTCTAGGACTTTGCCGCCCATCAAACATTCCAAGCATGGCTCCAGAGAATTCTTGTTCTTGTTGGCGTAGCGGCCAGCTAGCCCACGCACGCCAGATAGAAGGCGTGCACGAGCTTTGTTTGTAATGCTTGATGAGCGTTCAATGTCGACGTTGAGCGGCTTGGCTGGGTAGTCTGCCGGGAAGGTGAAGGTAGCTCGCATGAATGTTGAGACACCAGAAGCGGCCCATGGGCCGTACAAGGCCACAACAAGTGTGCGTGTCGGTATAGCAATCTTCTCAAAGCGGACTTTGCTCTGCAAGCGGCGGGCAATCGCCGTAAGCTCTTCATGCAGTGGCACGACATCCTTGCTATCTGCCGATTGTGTGCCATTCTCTGGATCTCCAAAGATGTCGTCTCGACCGTGCGAGACCTTGCGAGTAGTGGAAGAGTCAGGCTTGGACGTTGCTTGACCCTGCTGCTGAGCGGTGGGAACAACCCTGACGCCCTCCATCCAGCTGACTGCGTCTTGACCACCTAGTTGTCGCCCAGTAGCACGTGTCATGAATGCACCGCCAGGCAGCGGCGTGCTTGCTTTCTCTCGCACATCCTCTGCCACGGGCGACGGCCCCTGCTTGCGGCGTCGGTCCCCGAGATACAGGCCTTTGCCATCAGCAGGCGAAGTACCTAGCGATGGTGATCTGCCGTCGTTTGAGCTTGCACTAGCTCCAGAATTTGCAGACCTGCCGTAGCGGGATGTGGCAGAGAGTGGCATTCGGCCAGACATGGTCGTACTGCCATGAGAAGTATGAAAAGCAGGTGGTGTGCGTTTTGTCGCTCCGTATGCATCAGAGATCGGCAAACCGGCAGAGCTCATCGGGCCGTGGGTATAAGCAGTCGGCGATACGCCTGGTCCACCGCTGCTACCGAGCGGTAAAGGGCTCGAAGGGCTGCCGGCAGTCAACAGCGATTTAGGCAGGTTGCCGGGTTCTCTGTACGAGACATTTTGCGCATTCCTGCGTGTTTGACGGACTTCAATAGGCGAGTGTGGTACGTGCCCTACGCTGGCGAGCACTTCTGGCGGAATAGGCGTGAGCAGGAGCTGCTGGTCGCTTCCCCAGGTGACCATCTGGAAGCTCCGGTCGTCGTCTTCAGCATTATTGCCGCCTTGCGTACGCCAGAGGTATTCTCGGACAATGTCGTTGTGGCCCGTGAGCTTCCATACCTCGTGGTCTGGCGAGCTCTTTGCCCACATCTTGACGGAAAATTCAGAGCGCTGCGGCAGGGTCACGAGCCCGTCACCGAAGGGAGTGTGACGGGCCCGCCAGACGGGCGAGGTGGTGGTGATGGTCTGCTCCGGCTTTTCGATGCTCTCCGAGCCGTCCAAATTCCAGTACTATGGACACAAGAGGTACAAAAGGCTCAGTCAATTGATGCCCAAACATCAAGGGTGCATTGTCGGGCGGCGTCTCACCTTTACGGTATGATCCAGCGAGCAAGTCACAATACACTCCCTGCGCTTCCGCGAATAGTCTATGCCGTAGATCTTTTGTTCATGTGCCCGTATACTTGTTACTGGCAAAGAGCCTTTTCGGTCGTCCCAAATGTACAGATACTCTCCGTGGCTGCTTGCGAGCTGATTCGGGTTTTGGCGGTTATACTTGACCTGAGTCGCGCCATGCCTCCAGCCGCAATACTTGAGGGATGGTCTACGCCCTCCTTGCCGTAGGTCATAAGCGAGCACATTGCCATCGATGCCACATGTCGCGAGCGTGTCGGGCTGGAAGACGGCCCAGTTCATGTCTGTGATGCTGCGCTCGTGGCCAAGTGTGACATGCTCAATTGGGCTGACACCACTGCCTGCTGCGAGATTCCATACAAGACCTTTATCACCAGATGTAGAGACTACCCAGTGTGCGCGCGCTGGGTGGGGAGACCATTGTACGTCGGAGACGATGGCGCTGTAGTAGGGCAGGAAGCGCGGGGTCGCCCATGGGTCTTCGAGGTCGACAATGAAGAGGCCTTTGCGAGCAGCGAGGCACTGCACATATAAGTTACCAGTGTAAAGGTTCGCCATCATCAGCTCTTGTCCTGTCTGTTCATGCACGAGTGTGGAACACCACCCACCACGTCACGCCCAGACGGGGAGATGGTCGCTGACCCGACAGCCTCATTGAGCGTGATGGAAATGCTCTCGCTGATAGTAGACTGGCCCGTCATGGCTGGGATATCCTTGTCTTGATGCAGCTGTACCGATCACCCTCGATAGCCCAGCTCGAGCTTATGGCCGGCTGCATGCGCTGGTCGAGGCGCGGCCAGCCTCATCATGCCATACTTCACAGTATAACAAGGTCTTGAAGTGATGAAGCAGCGCTGTGGCTTCTTCTCGTCGTCCAGTTGGTCCTATGGAAGACAGCCGCAGCCTTCAGACTTGGTGCACGTGAAGCAATTCTCAGTGAGAGAGGCAAAGCTTTGAGCTCATAACGCAAGAAAGACTTCAATATATATATTGCACGCTACACAGGCACTGATTAATCGTCACTGATTGTCAACTGACTACTGCGGGTACTGACTGTCCATCTGTCCAAGGGATGCGGAGTTCTTTTGCATTTTTACCAACGGAGCAGCATCCATAACAATGACCCGGGGTACCAAGCTAGGTCGCTCTCGGTTGTCCATCAGGCTGATGCTCAGGTCCTACCACAGTGCCGCTCTCCTCTCTCGCCAAAGGGCTTGTAGGCCGAGCAGCAGCAGACGCAAGCAAGCTTGGCGAATGCTGCATTGACACCGACGGTCTCTCCGAGAGCGGCGAGGCGGCAGGCGAGGAGACGAGCGTAGCTGGCTGCGCAGTGACGATAGCAGATGGGAAAGCTGGATTATGATTATAATTTGAAGATTGTCTGCGTGTTCTTGCGTATGAAAAGCTCTTGCGTGGGCTTGTTGGACTGGTAGGCGTTTGCGGTTGGGATGGCTCTTCCGCTGCAGGACTGTCGAGCACGACTGCAGAGTTCATAATTGCTGTATCACCACCATCCTGGTCCTGCAATCGAAGAGCCTCATTCTCCACTCTCATTCTCTCCCTCATCGCGGCTCTATCTTCCTCGCTCAGTCCGTGAGCGCCAGCACCAGAATGGCTCGCGCTCCTGCTTCCCTTTCTGCTGTTTGTCCGGCTGAAACGCCTCGATTCGCGTCGAAGCTCGTGTCGCCCTTCGAGCGTCATTTGATGCGCTTGTTCGGCATCGCCTTTTTTCTTGAGTGCCAGCCACACATCTTCGCGCTGTCGAAAGGTGCGAGCTATCAGAATACTCGTTGCTGTCCACGTTACGAGCCAGATGAATAGCACTGAGGGGTGGCAACGGCAATCAATCTTTACAAGTCATTTATACGTCTGCGAGGCGGGGGCACCCACAGCCTAGCGTGAAGCCATAGGAGAACCAAAAGGGTGCGGTCCAGTTGACAGCTGCAACTGCGCCGCTGTAAACCGTGACGCCGTAAATCCAAAAGACAGTGAGCCACCAGAGCATGTCTCTGTAGAGCGGGGAGGCGTTGTATCTGGAAGCAGAGTGGATTTTTCAGCTCCAAAGCAAGATGAATTCAGATCTGTCGGAGCAGACGCACCTCGCATGCAGCTGCGCACGAAACGCTTTACCCAATCGAAAGTCCACTGCTCCCATATCTTCAAAGATGTAAAAGATGCCAGGCTTCAGAGGGGTGTACGGTGCATCAGACGAGACCCAGAAGGGCAGTCCGACCTTGAAAAGCGAGACGAGGAAGAAGACGCCCAGCGGAGAGACGAGCATAGGTCCCCACATGTTGAAAAAGTTGTACAAGGGCGGATTGACGGATGATGCGATTGCGAGTGGGATTGCGAGCATGGGAAAGAGGGCGAATGAGTACAGGTGCATCGTCCAGTCGAGGTGCCATTTCGGACCGGGGTCGTTGAGAGGGCCATAGAGGTCTCTGTGCTTCCATACTGAAGAGCGCGAGGAAGGTGCATCGGAGATGCGTCATAAATTGAGCAAGTGGCGAGTCAGCATGCATCCAAGTATAGCCCAACCGATGAAGGAAAAGCTCGGTCGCTCACGCTTCCACATGCGAAAAGGGTTATCAAACGACGACGATATGCCCAGTGTCGCCGATGCGATGCCCAGGAGAGCGTGTCCTGAGAGATTCGTGTGATCTTGAAGGGTATAGTAGAGCACGCATGGCGCCGCCACATTGCACATGAGGATAAAGGTCGCATAGGCGAACATGGACCACTTGCGGTGCCAGAGGTAGAAGCCGCGCAGTCTTGGCAGGTCATAGTCTGGGCCAAACAGCTCTGGGCAGCTCAGGTCCTCGAGCTGGATGTGCACGCGGCCGTCGTGTGTCATTCCTGTCGCTGGTGGCTTTGCTGTAGGCTTCGAGGCTGGCTTGTTGCGCGCATTCACGGCGGTCCCGTTGGAGCAGGTCGAGTGGAGGGTGTCGTTGATGTTCGATGTGCTGCTGCTGTCCACCTGCGTGCGCTCGCCGTCGTCGCTGCCGTTGCTGTTGTGGTTGTCATTGTCATTGCCATGTCCCAGCTTGCTCAGCTTGAAGCCAGGTCGGTAGCTGAAGAGGCCCATGATGGCGGCGGAACGCCAGGATGATAGTATGCGGGTGCTACTGGGTGTGATGGGCCATGATTGAAGCAGTCGAGTGTCGTGCAGAGTGGTCAGTCAAGAGAAGAGGTGCGACTGTCCATCTCCTGCCCAATGTGGCGGACTCTGCAGGGACAAAACAGGTGACGAGCAGCATAGACGAGGTCATCACAGGGACAACACGCGCATGCTCAACAGTGAACAATGCAAGTGATTGGTGCACGCAGCCTCGCCCGGTAGCATGAGCAGACGGCAGCCGGGAATCACCTAGCTCGCAGCCCGCAGCCTCCAAAGGCCCGCCATGGAGCTCGAGGCGCACATTGCCTGGATGGGCGTGTGGAACCGGCAACTGAACACGTCGACATCTACAGAGGAGCATGATGACGATTATGGTGATACGGACCCAGCTGTGGAAGCCGCAAAGGAGCAAGACCGCGCAGGGGTCCTCTACGCGGCCAGTAGAGATGACGATAACACGAGCAATACCGACACCGCGACCTGGACTGCGCAACATCGACTAGCACAGCGTATTGGACTCGCTCAGGGCTTGGTGGACTTTACTCGGTGCGCTGGCTCACTTGAGACCGGGTGCTGCCGGGCCACTTGCTTGGAGTCTGACTGATGATGGAATACACACACACGTATTGCAGCTCGTTTGCTGATACAAGAAGATCAAGGAAGAGCACAGACGAAGGTGCAGACGCTGAAGGAGATGCAGACCCGCCGAATCAGCGCATCAAAGTCGTACAATCTCAAAACCAGAGATTGGTCTTTCTCCAGCCAGAACCAGGGTATTGGATCGTCGCGGTAGGCACAAATTCCCTAAATCGTGTCTCACTCGTAGCATAGCTCATTGAATTCACATGTCTTTCTGAAAGGCCTTCGATAGATATCAGCATCAACGCTCCAATACACCCACAGATCCGAGCAGCCACGCTCGCGATTCATCAGCCGCAACAGTGGTGCCTGACAAGCAGCAATCAGCGAGCAAGAGCACCACCTCCGCCACCACACCCGCTTCTCCACGTAAAGCTGGAAAGAGAGAAGCACAGAAACTGTATCCTTCATCGTTTCTTGCCAATGAAGTGCTCATTGCCTGTTTGACGCACGCTTATACTGAATATGCCGTGAGCTCCATTTCTTCCCTGCTTGCATAGGCATTCAGTTTTGCAAAACTTTGCTGAGTTTAATCATTCCTCTCGTCTTGTGTCCCCGCATTACCGGGAATAGCTCTTCAACGGGTCTTTCAAGCATATCCTTGAACTCGGTGGCCTTGCAGCGGTAAAAAGCAAGTTGAAGACTTTCTTCGACGCGTGGATGCCGCGAGCCAAGCTGCTTCCGCTTGGTGAGTCTGTCTCTCAAAGGTGCTGTCTTCGATGTGTAGAGCGATCAGAACAGCTGAGTGTTTCCCTTGCGCTTTTGACGGTCTTAATGAACAGGTCTTCCTGAGGCTCCATTCTCGCAGGATCCGGCAGTGCTGTCGATATTCCGTCAGCATAGCCCACAAGGCTACGCAGTGGTAGCCTCGCATCGAAGCGGACTGTTATGTCTCCCTGCACTCTCCAGTGGTCACGAAAACGCAACCCCGCTATCACCCGCAGCAAGCCTAGCCCTATCCACACACCTCGCGAATCTGCTTCCAATACCTTCGACGAGTGCTCTAGCCATCAATACGGACAAGCGCGATGCAACGCTCAAAGCGAGCAAGAAGGACAAGCGCCTCCGAAAGCAGGCAAGCATGTCCCAGGCAAGTTGGAAAAATCTAGGTCTGGGAGGGATCACGAATTACCTGCCCTCGATGCCGGGCATATCTGCTTCGACATCTACTTCTGCCAACGATAAGGATGCTACGTCGGCTGCAACCCTGCAAGGCAGCGATAGCGTATCGAAGGCTGGAAGTGCAAGCACTCCAGCTGCACAGACTGTCGGAACTGCGAACCTGACTGGAACGGGCTCGAATTCCCATGGCAAGCGCTCCGCTTCGGGACCTGCTTGGTTGCCCAGCTTCAGCCTCTTCAGCAGCAGCAGCAGCAGCAGCAGCAGCGGTAACTCCACGAGTAACGACACTGCTCCGTCTTCGACATTGGCCCCACATGTGCGTAAGCGGCTTGTTCACATACAGACAGCCTCGGACATGTCACACGCCAGCATCGAAGATCCACCGCTCTCGACGTTGACTGTGTCAGACATCGCGCCGAGCGAAGCGAGTGTGGAAGCGCTCAGCATTGCAATAAGCGAAGATCTCCCGCCGCTTTTCAGCGCTGGACCAGACGCTGGTGCAAGTACGACAAATCCATCTGTACCGGAGACTGCGGCACACGAAGATAAAGTACCGTCATTGGGATTTTACAAGTGGCACGCGCCGTGTAACGTCTTTGACGAGCGGACTTCAAGATGGCGGCGGTGCTACTTTGTATCTGTGAGTCCACGAGAATGATGACCTCCTTTTTCTTGCCTCATTGCTGATACCCGCTTCTTCCCACTGGTTAGACCGACACTACAGCACTTGCACTCGTAGCAACCGACGAAGCTGTACATACAGGCGACGACGCCGGAGAGGGTGACAACGAGCTCTCACAAGTCACAATCTCCGCTACTGAGCGGATGCTGGCTCGCCTTGAAGAGAGCATACTCAGCCTGTCCGCTACGCAGACTGGACCTTCGAAATTCTATGGCTGGAAAGAGCCAGGCGATCCGAGCATCGGTACGAGAGTGGTCGACAATCGGGCATCTTCAAGCGCAGCTACGTCCGCTCAGCGTTTGCATCTGGCAAGTAATGCCCAGACGGATGTTTCAAAACTGTTCATGCCGTACGTCCACCGCTGTCTTAAGGAGTTATTGCGCTGAAGACTTTCGTGGACTGACACTGTGTGCTGCAACAGAGGGACCAACGAGCTGTTCATCCGCAATGCGCTCTCACAATGGCTCATTGCGAAACCTGTGCCTAGCTTCCCAGATCAGCAGAGTTTGACTATCCTGCCGAGGTCTGTTGGCAAAGAGGGCAGCTTGGTCGATGCAGATTGTAAGCAGAAAAGTCTGTTTGCCATTCCGGACTGAAGAGCTTCTGATTCTTTTCGTTTGCTTGACGGTGAGCAGTGGAAGTACAAGCTCAAGGTTCCAAGACTGTTGCGGCTCGAGGGTGAAATCCTGGGGGCATGGCAATGCGTAGACATCGCGCATGTATGCAACAAGCTGTTGTGCAAGCATGCGATCACCATGATAATACGTCGAGCAATGCTTGGCATGACCTGATTGTATATATTGCAAGACCATTGCTACGTCGGTGTCCGTCCTTCGGCGCCCTTGATTTGACCACTTTGCATCCATTCGCCGATCATGATCCTAACCTTGCTGATGTCTCCCATGACGCTATCATTCCACTTGACCACTTTTGCATCGATAGCCTGTTCCGCAATCGCCCGAAGAAGCTTGATGAATTGTTTCCCAAAAAGGTCATGAAAGCGTTCGCTTGCCATTCGCAGAAACGTGTACAGCACGAGAGCTGTAGTGTCGAGCAACGTTAATGGCGGGCGAACAATCGTCGCTAGCCATCGCCAGCCTGCTTCTGGTCGGAAATGAGCAGGGATGTTATCGGCGGAACTCTGCGGTGAGAGTTTAGGGACAGCTGATGGAGAGGTTTGGAGAATTGCGGCGTAGAGCGAGATGATACCGCTCATTCGTTGCTTGTAGCTTATCGGTGGTTCGCTTTCTTTCTTGCCAAGCAGTTTTGCATGCTCGTTTGGCGATAGCTGCAATGGAGAAACGAGGGTGTAAGTCAGACGATCCTTTTTCTTCGCCCTGTTGAAGAACAATGCGCGCGACTCACGTTGCCTTTTGAAGGGAAGCACGGCACAACGTACGGACACCGCTTGACAAGTCTCGCCATCAACATATCTCCAAGGGCTCTATGGTTTGCAAGTAGGAGAGCTACTACAATCTGACCCAGCGCATACGTAACGGGCGATAAATCCGGTTCCGAATTATTGCCTGCCATTTCTGTGATTTTCTTGCTGAGCAGATTCAAAGACCATAGGTATGCTTGCTCGTTTGCTCCTTTTGCATCATTAAGGAGATTATTGATGTGTGTTGCCGTGTCGCGGACGTCTTGTGATGATGCGGAAACGTTGGAGATCCGAGTCGTGAGGGAGCGTTTTAGCTTGTAGCAGGCATTTTTGAGCTCCTTGTTTGATGATACCGCGGGGAGGACGGTTTCTTTGAGCTCTTTGACTTTGGTATGCCAGTGCTCGAATTGGCGTTTTGAATCGAGCAATGCGGACCCTGTTGAGCTCGAAGCAGCGGTACCGGCTAGCGCAACACCACCAGCCGGTACTCCGACAGCAGCTTTAGAAGCATCCTCCTTTTCTTTACGCTGTCTTTCCTCTGCCGCTTTCGTAGCCTTCGCGCGCTGCTCCTCTGCGACTCTCGCCTGTTCCTGCTTCTCCTCTTCCTTCTTGCGCAACGCCTCCTTCTCCGCTTCTATCTTCTTCATCTCCGCCTCTCTCATCTCTTTGGCTTTTTGCTCCGCTTCTTGTTGTTTCTTCTTCGCAGCCGCAACAGCGGCATGTTCTGCTTTTTCGAGCTCTGATATCGCACGATTTATATCTGCCCATCGAGCAGTGTTGCGATCTGTAAATTCGCGGTCAATCTCGGCTTCTTCGCGCTGTCGGCGCATATCCATATTCTCTAGCAACAAGCGAGTATTCTCAAGCTCGTGCTCTTGTATGCGTTTTCGCTTTTCTTGCGCTTGGGCGAATGCATTGAGCCGGATATTACGGAGTGCCGCCAGATCTCGATTATGGCTTGCTTGTGCGAGTTGCTGCAATTATGAGTATTGTAAGCTCTGTTCAGCGCTATTCTTTCACTCCTTCTGGCGACTTATGATCTTACCCATGCCTTCTTCTGCTGTTTCGCGAGGTAGCTCTCCAGCGGGTCCGACTGAGCAGGGTATTGATTGAGTCGCCTGAAGGAGACTGTCAGCGAAAGCATACATTATGTAGCTCGACATACACGCACCGCCGCGCTGCTAGCTCTTGCTTTGATGGATTGACTGGGAACTCTTCCTCTTCGCTGTCCCCCTCACTGTCCGTAAAGTCCTCACTGCCGCCAGTGAGTGAGGCGCTATCCTCGTCGTCGTCTTCATCGTCGGATGCCTCCGAATCTGACAGTGAAGATGCAGAAGACGTCGATGCACGTCTGTGATCACGGTCTCTTGATCTTGTTCTTGGTGCAGGAGGTGACCTGCGGGGCGTAAACACGTCGAGGCCAGCCATATCAAAGAGACTCAGCACGGGCTCAAGCACCACCCCAATTCACGACAATTGAAGACACGCACCTCACCCTGACACTCGTGCGTCGCGGAGGAGGACTGGCGAGCTCGCTGTCGAGCTCCCTCGCCTTGCCCTTGCCCTTGATGTCCTTTGAGCTGATCACCGCGCTGCCAGTCCCGTCGAGCTCGCTCTCCGTGTCCGTGCTGGGGTCGCAGAAGAAGCGCATGCTGGCGAAGCTTGAAGTGCGCTATCTGCACACCGCGTCAATGTCATCTGCGGGCGTGCTGCTGCTGAAGAGGGCCAGCGCGAGGCGACTGACGGTCTGATGGCTGCTCGATCATCTATACTCTACGCAGTGAGCATATGAGTGTGTTGCTTTCGCCCGATGCGCGACCTTCTAATTCTGCCGAATTACATCTTCAAAAAGACTGACTTTGCAGCATCAATGTCTGCGTCTGACTGGCGCAAGGCAATCCCCCAAATCGGCATCATATTGGCTATCCTCATCACCTGAAGGAGCATCCTTGATACATTTTAAAAAGCGAGACCTGTCCCAACGAAGACGACTGCAAGGAACCCTATAACCACAACCCCATGATATAACCACAACCCCCTGACTGACTAGCCCATGTCATACGCTCACGATTCCCCCTTGTGCCTGCGTCTCACGGTGAGCTCTGATAGGACTGGTAAGATTGGTACGGCTGCACTGGCACGTATGCTGCCTGATTCGAAGGATACGGCATGTATTGCTGCTGTTGCTGTTGTGTTGGTACTTGCGTGTAGCCGGGCGAGTATGGCGTACCAGGCAGAGATGCGCCAGCGGGCAGAGTTTGCGACATGCTGACCTGGGAAGCGTGTTTGTACGGGTGATATGCTGAACCCTGCAAGCTGTGATTGCTTTTGACAGGTCCAAGTCCAGGGCTGTAGCTACCACCACCACCACCGCTGCTGCCGGTTGCAGCGCCAAGGTGCGCCAGAGTAGCAGCAACTGCGCTACTTGAGCCGTAAAGCTCGCCCTTTTCAGGCATTGCTAGGTTGCTGACGTCTCCGTACAGGCCGAGCACACCAGATGCAGGACCATTCATTGGTGTTCCGAATCGGAAGCGAATGTGTCGGCTTCGTTTTATTAGGCGATCCATGTTCGTCACGCATTCTTCGACGACTTCAGGTGGCACACTGATAGCGTTCATGCCTGCTGCCGCCATGGCGGTGTTCTATGAACGACAGACCGCATGTCAGTGCGAAACACTCGATAAGAGATAGTTATCTGACATCTGGGGACTTACATCGATGGGATTAAAGCGCAATGTCGCTTGGCTGCTGAAAGCGTAGTAGAACCAGCCCACAAAGGTGAGCACCATGAAGAACAGAGGTGCAATAAGGAAGAGCAGCGAGGGCTATGACATGAAAAGATAGTCAGAATCACCCATCTAATTGGCTAGTTCGCTCAAGCTTCAGCTCACCCAAGTACTATTACCCAGCGTAAGGCGCGGAGTCGTATATTCAAACCCTTGCATGGCATATTGCGCCGTTGAAGAAGAATTGCCCAATTGATCGTATAGATTGGCGTACATCTCCGTAGCTGCCACGGATACCATGCGCGTTACAGCTTCTCCAATCTTGTCCATTCGAGACGCGCTGGCGTTGGGTTGGAACAGCATCACGGACTCAAGGCGGCCATCTTGGCCTTGTTGTTTTTGCAGGACCATCTGTCGGAAATACGAGCGTGAGCTTGACACTGGTACAAAGGCTAGGCGAAGACGGTCACGCACCTGAGACAGGATCGTCAGATTGGGCAACCAATCCGGATCAGGTTGTGCCTGTTGCTGACTAGCGCATCTCTTCTCAGCATCGGAATCTGTATCCAATTCCACGGTGGCTCCACCTCGAATAAGGACAGGAATATGTTCTTCCACTGCAGTGACGTTGCATTCGATATTTCCACTGCCTAGATCTGTAATGTAACCTTTGTTGGAAATGATGAAAATGCTAGACATGCCACTGTATTGAGGGTAACGGGCGCCGAAGATGACCAGACTTCCGTGTCCGTAATCGGGGAAGGTGCTGTAAACATCAATCAGTTGATCAGCCAGTGTATTACCAATTTTGAGGATTTGCTGCTGGCTGAGAATCTCTCAAGTCGTGGAATAACTCACTTCATATCCGTGTATTCGGTGCTGTTGATAGTAAATTCCGTAATGAAACCCGGCTGCCGTATATTCAAAGCCCTCGAAAAGGCGCCCGCAGCATATCCCTCCCTCAGAGTTGATGAGCACGCAGTGTCAACCTTCATTCGGGGTACACATAGCTTTAGGACATCCGAGGTCGTGGGTCCGCCAAGAGGGGAAACGCTCTGGCTGTACACTGAGCGAGAGAGCGTGGAGATGGCGCCGGATATGCCCGAGAGCGCGTTTGGGTAGGTGACGCTGCGTTTTTCAAAAGAGAAACAGACAAGGAATAGTAAGCAAATGTGAAGCTGCAATGCAGGTTCATCTGCCAGTAAGAAACAGGGGTAATAGGCTCACCCAAAGCGCGTGTAATTGACAGGCACGCTGTTGGTGAAGACCTGCAACCCTGAATCGTAAATTGCGCCAAAACGGTTGTTCAGAGGGCATTGAAAGCCGTATCCATATGTCTGACCTGCGACGATATGATATATTTCAGCCTTGATCCAGTGGAAAAGGAACGTCTTGGAACCTGGAGAACAATGAAACGCAGGCTCACCATATTCGCATGCCTGCACAAATGACACAAAAGCTCACTCAGCTTCGTCTAGAATGGGTTTTCTTCTACATAACTTGGGCAAAACTCACGATATCGGGTGCATTATTGCTATTTGGGAAACTAGCCGCTGAAAGCGAAACAAATGGGATTTGACCGCTGTACACTTCTGGGGAAGCGGTGGGTGTGAGCGCCTGAACCAGAGCTGATGGAATGAATGCTTTTGCGAGGGCGGCGGAGATTGCGAATATTGCCAAGGGGGAGATATCGCCTGGGAACCATCCGTTGGCTACTGTTGTGAGGCGTTGTAGCTGGGATTTCGATGAAGGGAGACAAGTTCCCACAAGTAGCGTCAGTCGTGCGCGCGAGTTGCTTGTGGGAAAGCAAGAGACAGAGACACCAGGACGAGAGATGTCACGCACCTTTCGCAGGCTGAATCCAGATGTTACTGCCAGTGTTTTTGCGTGCGCGACGACGATGAGCGTCAGTGCGAAGCTGTTCAAGCTCGCCACTCCATTTCTGCGGGGACAGCAGCCCAGGCTGTGTGTCAGTATGTGTCACTCTATTCCCGAAAGAGCCAGACAATGCAAATGCATCCACGCATGCCCCAAGAGTGTGTGTATGGGAACTGACCCAATGACTGAAGCGGCAGTAGGCAGTCTCGAGGCCCACAGTAGCGTGCGCGGGTCTGTGGAAAAGTACAGCGGCTTGAAGAAGACCAGGAGCGCCACCGCGCAGATGAGTGCGTCGAGTACGAGGGTAGATGCAAACACCATGTGCAGGAGCAGCCTGTGCACGCCGGACGTGTTGTGCGCGTGCTGCCCTTGCGGCATGGGGTCGCAGGTTTTGGAGCCCATGGCTGTGTGGGCGGGTGCCAGTGGTCCTGTGAAGAACTGTGTCAGAGGAGAGAGAGAGGTAAGCGCCGAGCTGACGAGTATAGCGTGTAGGATGGCAGCTAGAGTGGGCTGTGGTTGGAGCAGAGCAGAGTCGGCGTGCTGTGCTGTGCGTCGCGTCGCTGTGCTGCCCCACGAGGTGTGCTGCATATTCTAGATCGTCTGCAGGCAGGGCTGATCCAGACGACCCGGGAGCAATCTGCAGAGTGGGCGCATACCCGCACACCGCAGCCATGGACGCACCGGCTGCTACAGTGTTATAAGCTGGACATGCTCGTACAGTAGCAGTGCCCGCACGTGTCCTGCTGCTGAGCTGCTGTCGCACGAGCAACGAGCATGGCGCGTAAAGCTGCACTGCATGCTCTCTTTCTTGTGGAGATGGGGGCAACTTGTTAGCATTTGTGGACCGCCAGACTCCTTCTGCTCTACAGTATCTGCTCGCTACCCTGCAGCTCGCACCCACTTGGCCCTCTGGACACTTTCCAAGGGCATCTGCAATTGCAATCAATGGCACGTGTGCTGGCGCAACTGACCTATCTTCCTAGCTCTGACAAGCGGACAGCTGACCCACCTCACAGCGAGCTATTGGGTCTCATTTGTATATGCAGCTCAACTTCATCGCCCCTTCCTCCAGTAGTCGTACAGGAACGACACACGAACAACGTGGCTGCCCTCCGCAGGATCCTCAACAAAAAGACACACAAGACGGAGAACCTCAAAGAATCTGATCTGCTCCCCTCTGTCTGGCTTGTTGAACCTTTGCGCAAGCGACGTCTTGATCCTGCACCCACCTTCCATCCCTCGAGGGAGAGGGTGCGGTCACTTAAAACTGAAGAAAAGGCCCCCAAACATCCCATGACAGCAAAAGCACCCATAAAAATCTCAAAACAAAATTAAACGCAAGCAAAACATCGTAAAACTGCACAAAAGCACACCCATCGCTCACAGCGGACATGCTGAATGACGAGTAAGATCATATCACATGAGTGGCGGTTTCGCGACTGTAAGAGAGCGTGGCATGCTTGCTTACTATCTCGTCAGCCAGTTTATATCGACGGCTTGTCAGTCCAAGAGAAGCTCTTCGATGACCTGCAGAAAATTGCGCCGTCATCGTCCGCACGCAGGGCCTCTTCTCCTCCAAATCGGCAAGCTGAAGCTTGCTCGTGACCGAGGCTTTGTGGGGCACTCTCATCTCATTGAATGATCGGCTACTGGCTACAAGCAGCAAACTTGGCAGACCGATTTCATACGCTAGAAAGTTTGGCTCACAAGCTCAGCGTCGTGTCGTCGCGCAACTTTGGTGACATTGGCGAGAAGCAGCTCTTCGCAATGTTGAAGCAGCGTCAGCTGGAAAAAATAGACTACGATTTGCTGTCGTGCGAAACTTCGTCGCACTTCCTTGGGTGGGGATATTCCGTCATCGCCAGCACCTTCTCCGCTAAACATGGTGTGGCAATCGAAGCGCCTCGACGGGGAAGGCCAGGACGGCGTTGAGTCCCTTTTTGGTGGTGGAGTCTTTCTGCCAGCCAAACGCGGTATTGTCGAGGCAGGTCTACGTGGGTTTCCGCAGTCATGGCTCACTCTCAGGTGTCCTTATCACTCAAGCACGCGCTCATCGAACTGGATGACCTACGAGAAGGCGTCTTGAGTACCCTGAAGGTATAACGGGTTGATATGGACCACCACGCTCATCATGTATCCGCGGGAAGTAGTCACTATGCAACCCCTGCGAGGGACAGCCTTGCTCAAGGACGGGGAGCCATTTGTCATTATCATTTCAGCTGTGCAGCGAACGAATTCTTGCGTTAGTAGCTGGCCTGGCTTTCCAGCTCATCAACGGCTCTTGCTCACTTTGTTCACTAACGACAGCAGCGCGTCCGCCAAGCCAGGCAGTGCCGGGAGCAGTCGCTGTACATTGTGAGACCTGATTGCGGTCTGCTGACTGCGTGGTCGTGCCTCTCTAGCTCGCGCGACGAGTGAGGACAGAATGAACGTGCGGGCGGCACCGTTTCGGCCGTGCAAAGACCTCTACTGGCGGCCGCCAGCTATTTTTCACATTTGTTGAGGCCTCCATTTTTATGTTAGCGTCAATTTAACCAAAGAATGCGGATGCAAGTGTTGGCTTGTCGCATTTCATGCTCGAGCAAGCGGCCTGCTATGCCCATGCGTGGTAGTAGACACCGTGCCAGATCAAAGTGGCGTCGCTGTGGAGGAACCAGGCTTCGCAGGGGATGCAGTGCGTTCCAGCAGTGTCCTATTAGTCGTTCTGTGCCCAGTCATCCAGCTCAGTATGCCCTGTGAATTGGTGCACGAGTCGATGGCAATCCAAGCGGCGGCAGCGTCCTGATCCAGCTTGAGCACGCGCGGTGGCCTGGAACTACGCCAACCGCGACCACTCACACACACAGCGCAGTACACGCCCCTGTACAGCCCTGCGACTTCACACATACTGCAAGGATGGTACGCACGCTGCTCATCCCGCCGCCGTTGCAACACCGTGCTGACCTCAACTTCGCCCTCAAACGCGCGCGACACCGACAATGACACGATGACAATGGGGCACATCCACCAACGCACGCAGGACCGCATTCGTGAAGTGAGCATGATATGCCGCGTGCACAGTGACAGTCGCAGCTGCTGACCTGCTGTCGGTTGCGCGCCCTGCCTGTCTCCGCCCGTCCTGACCCAACCGCGCAACAGCGTCTGGCCGCACTGCGCGTCGAGGCAGACTCCAACGCGACACGGGCAGAAGAGTCCGAGGCCAAAGTGAAGAAGCTCGAGCAAGAGGTGCTGGTCAAAGACCAGGAGATCTCGTCGCTCCAGCACAAGCTAGGCCTCGCCGAGGCAAGCCTTGAAAAGGCAGAGGACAGCCTCAAGGAACACAAGTCTGCAAAGGAGGAGTCGAGCGCTGCAAAGGACTCGAACGAGTCTCTTGCACGTAAAGTCACACTCCTCGAGGAGGAACTCGATAATGCAGACAAGAACCTGCGCGAGACGACAGACAAGTGCGTCGAGGGTGTCTTTTGCTGCCTGCAGTGGCGTGGCGAAGCCGCGTGTCCTTTTGAGACGTCAAAGCAGATCATTGACGCGTTTTGTATGTTCTCCATCATTGTCGCGCACCACAGACTCCGCCAGATGGACGTCAAGGCGGAACACTTCGAGCGCCAGGTCTCACGCATAGAGCAGGAGCGGGACCAGTGGGAGACGAAATTCGAAGAGGCTCAGGCCAAGTACTTGTCCAGCAAGCGAGAACTCGAGGAGCTCGCTCAGCAGGTGGGTTCACGAACACACACCGATGTTGGACAGTTATTTGCTGCATTGTGCGATGCTAAATCCTCTCTGTGCTCTTGTGTTACCCCGCCACAGCTCGAGTCGCTCTGAGCGCGTCTCTTTGTTCTTTTATCGTCGTTCAGATTCCACCCCGCGTCAGCAGCTGCCGAGGCACTCAGGAGGATTTTATGCAATGTCAGCTTGATACTATGCACGCTTTGGGCAAGCGCACCCGAGTCAGCTCACCAGCTCTTCGAGGATTTGCTGCGGAAAGCATCGTACTAACTTGAAGCCCTCGCATTGTGGTGCAAGGTCTTCGGCCTCGCGAGATACACCTGATCAAACAAGCTGCACGCCTTCCATACAAGTCATGTGGCTCACTCAATCAATATTTCGCGGTCATTTACAGGTCTCATATGTGCCTCCGCAACAACAGCAAGCAAGAAGCGCGCGACTCTTCCTTCGCTCGATAACATTCGCGGCATACGAGGTCAGGGCTACAACAATACTCTGGGCCAAACGTGATTACGTTCCCTCGCTGAGCGGATAGACGGGTCACATTCCTGACGCAACCGAGCTTTGCTTTGTTCCTCTGTGGAGCCAGGCGTGGCCTGGCCAGGCCGCAATGAGGAGCTCCTAATTATATCTGCTTGACGATCTGGAGCAGCCTGACAACTGTGGAGAGGCGCGATTCTAGGACAGCAAGACGACTTCGCAGTCTCGAACAATTATGATGATATGCATGGCCTTTGTTGATTTCCTACGCACGAAAACGAGTGTTCCCAAGGTCACCATACATTGGACTATTCTCCACTGCGAGTGCTTCGAGTCCGAGCCATCTCCTTACGCGCAAGACAGATCCTACGGACTTGCAATACCAAGTCGGCAAAATTAATTGAGAATGGTCAAAGCAGCAGGTCGGCTATGCCTGCCATTCTCGTTACAAAGTATAGCTGTCCACGCGCAGATTGGCTAAAACTCGGTCTTTGACGACTGGCCTGATAGCGAGCTATCATGCAGCTCTTTCGGTGCGAAGATGTTCTGAAGTATTGGAGCGAGTCTGTATATCGAGCATTCAGAGGAAAGGGAAAATCCGGATCAGTCAATAGTAATGGCCACAACAGCCTGTCTTCCAGACGAAAATTGTTTGGACTGACTCAAAGGTTGAGCCGCCAAGATGACGCAAGCCAAGAATGACGACTGCAATGACAGCAAGCGCCAGCGTCCACTTCATGCTCATTGCGATATCTGCAAGCGGAACAAAATATACAAATCAGCTGACAGTGAAAATCTTGTATTAGTGTAGCTGAGGGAAGTGAAATCCTACCCCTCAAGCTGAAATCTACGTCGTAGGGGCTTCGTTTCCCTTGCATCCACGCGTCCATCGTCTCTCGGGCATGATCAGCGCGCAACTCTGTCTTTTTGACGCGTTTTGTAATCACTGTCCGTGAGGGGACATGGTAGATTGCAAATTCTGGGGTGGAAAGGCTGGGTAGAGGTCATTTCGCATTTGCTCAGACCTGATGAAGATAATGGTGAACGATTTGAGGATAGTAAGGCTTACATATCAAACTTCTGGCTCAAGCCTACCCGTCCATAGGGTCGCTTGTACAGCTTTTGTTGCTTCTTTTTGATTCCACTGGCCTCTTCGAGCGGCGCGATAGGCTTTCCCGGCGTGAAATCTAGCTTTTCATCGGGCAACTCTTCGCTTGGATCCATGATGAAGTCTTCGTCTACGATATACAATACACGCAAGAGCAAAAAGCCAAAGTCAGCACACGGACTCGATATTGAGACTTTCCAAAAATTGTCACGCACCATTCAAGATCTGTGCTATCGCAGCGGGATTCCCGCCAGCGCTGTTCGAAATCATGTACAAGTCAGCGGCAGCTCGCAACTAGACAGCGGGTTGCTCTGAAACTTGCTCACTTTGAGCCATCGTTCCAGACCATGCTTAGCCACCCTTTTTTGTGTATGCTTTCCTGCATGATCTCTTCTGATGGGTCGATGGAGACGTAGATGCATCTGTAGCAAGAGTATAGAGTACAGTGATGAATGCAATCGTGCAAGTCAGCATGGTTCATACCAAGACGTGGCCGTAAAGGCTTGGCCGTCTGGCTTGAGAGACTGGTGCCTATGGATTGACAACGCACTTGAAGCGATGAGGGTTCCGGCGAGACAGTTCAGTGATGGCCTGTTATAGATTCGAGCAGACATGCAGCAGAGAAAGGTATGGAAGGAGACAGCCAATTTCCATCATCGAGTTTCAGCCATTAGCAAGCACGTGCATCAGCGGACATGACCAATCCATTCACCAAGTCGAGAACCCGCCCACCTTGTACATCTCCACCGGATGATGACCACGCTCTCTTTCCACCTCTGCACCAAAGAGGATGCCCACGACCTGTACGTCTCTGAGCTCGCTGGACGACGCTGCTGGCTGGTCCATGAGCTGGCCTGTGGACGAGTTGAGGCGGAGTCGCGAGAGGAGCGGGTCTTGATGCGCGTAGAGGGCGGGTGGGATAGACGATGACATGATTAACACGACGTGAATGAACGAGGCTCTACAGTGCAGTCAGCAGCCAAGCTGTGTGCTTTGACGGCGCATTCGTCGCAGTCCGGCCAGCAAAGAGGCAATCGACCGTCGCCACCGCCTTCAAGGCCAGAGAAAGCTTTTGCAGCTGTCATCAGGACCGACACACGACAGCAGCAGCGACACCAGGTGCACGCCTTCATAGCGCAGTAGTGGCATGGCTGGGATGCCCGCGCAGGGCAAGGCCAAGCAGGCGCGACGCCCGAAAAAGGCCATCCAAGGGAGAGGACAGAATGCGAGACAGGCGAGACGAAAGGACTACGAGGAGGAGCTGCAGGAGCTAGAAGAGCGACTGGCTGTACTTGTGAGGCTACACGCACGTACGCAATGCTTGAGATGCAGCTAAAGACTCTGACACGCCCGCAGGACCCACGTGCAGCCTCGACGAGCTCATCAGCCACAACCACCACCAAGTTTTCCGAGTTCCCACTGACACAAGCGACGCTCTCTGGCCTCTCGAGCGCCTATTTCCACACCGCAACATCAATCCAAGCCCGTTCCTTGCCATATGTTCTTAAAGGGCGGGATTTGCTGGCGAGCGCACGGACAGGATCAGGCAAGACGCTGGCTTTTTTGATACCGCTGCTCGATAAGCTGTACCGTGCGAAATGGGGACCCAACGATGGACTGGGCGCGCTGGTCATCTCCCCGACCAGAGAGCTCGCCGTCCAGATCTTTGAAGTGCTCAGGAAGATTGGACACCAGCATAGCTTTTCCGCTGGCTTGGTTATTGGTGGCAAGAACCTGCGTGACGAGCAGGTGGGTGCATTCTCGCTTTCACGTACATTCATAATTCTGTAAAAGCACTGACGCACATGTACCACTTCGCCATTGACTTCGCCATTGGAATGGGCAGGACCGTCTCTCCCGCATGAACATCCTCATCGCCACGCCCGGCCGCTTGCTGCAGCACATGGATCAGACGCTCTCCTTCGACGTCTCCAACCTGCAGATGCTGGTCCTAGACGAAGCGGACCGTATCCTCGACCTCGGTTTCAGCAAGACCCTCGATGCCATCGTGTCCAATCTGCCGAGCTCGCACGGGCCAAATGGGCGGCAGACGCTGCTCTTCAGCGCTACACAGACAGACTCGATTCAGGCTCTTGCGCGGCTGAGCTTGAATGATCCGGTATATATCAGCGTGCGCAACGAGAATAACAACACGGATGCGATTACGGGGACCGCGGATGGAGTGAAAGCGGCGGATCATGCAAGTACAGACTTGCAGTCCGGCGCGACCAAGAGCGGATTCGGACAGTATGAAACCTCTGCGAATTTGGAGCAATTCTACATGGTTGTCGACTTGGACCGTAAAATCGACGTACTATGGACATTTATAAAATCACATCTCGCATGCAAGATTCTCGTTTTCCTCTCATCATGCAAGCAAGTCCGATTCGTATACGAGGCTTTTCGGCACTTGAGACCTGGTACCTCGCTTCTCCATTTGCATGGCAAGCAGAAACAGACGAAAAGGCTAGAAATATATTCAAAATTTACAGCTGCGTCGCATGCTGTGCTTTTTGCGACGGATATCGCGAGCAGGGGTTTGGATTTCCCGAGCGTCAATTGGGTCGTTCAGCTCGATTGTCCGGAAGATGTCGCTACCTACATTCATCGTGTTGGACGCACGGCGAGGTATAATTCAAAGGGGAAAGGGCTGCTCATGCTCTTGCCCAGCGAGAAGGAAGGCTTTGAGAAGCGCCTGCGGGAGAAGAAGCTCTTGTCACCAGAAGGGACGAACGAGGCTTCGGCGCCAAAAGGGACATTGCGGCCCATCAAGATGAATGCTCAAAAGCAAGATCAAACGATTCATAAACAGATCCAAAGCTTGCTATTCCGATTCAATGAACTCAAAACGCTAGCTCAAAAATCCTTCGTCTCTTACCTACGCTCAATATACCTGCAAAAAGATAAATCAGTATTTAAGATTGCTAGTCTTGCGGATGATAGGAGCTTGTTGGAGAAATATGCTCGTTCTCTGGGTTTGGCTGGAAGTCCGAAAATTAAATTCAAAGGCGTTAAAGCGGAAAAGGAGGTCAAGGAGAAGAAGAATAAGCCTAGAGCCGTAGAGGCACTCAAGCGGGAATTTGGAATGGAAGACACGCAGCAAGAGGATGGTGCTGATGCGCTAGTAGACAAAGTCAAGAAGGCCAGTTCGACGACCAAAGTGGCGCCTGCGAAAGCGGCGGCAGAGGACGATGAGTTCGATGAGACCAGCGACGAAGAGCCCTCGGACCCAGAAGAGGCTGAAGACTCTGACGAAGGGTCGGACGACGAGGACGAGGAAGACGATAGAGCGCTTGGGGAAGAAGGACGCGGCGCCGAAGCGCTGTCTGAGAGCTCTAGCGAAGACGAAGGGCACGAGCAGCCGACTGCTATGACTTCAAATGGAAAGCCTGCTGCTTCCAAAGGATCGTCAAAAGCCTCGACCAGCCTGCTCGCCAGTCAAGACGAGCCAGAGGACGACGACGATGGCGATTTCTTGACCGTTGCTCCCAAACAACGACATCTCGAGATTGGCGAGGACGAAGGCGCTGGATCTGGGATCCTACCCATCAATTCCGAAGACGTCTCCAAGCGCAAGCTCAAGCAAGGGTTGACGAAAAAAGGTCTCAAAGCTTTACGTGGCACTGGCGATAAGCTTGTATTCGATGAGGCAGGCACGCCACATGCTCTTTATGAGCTGGTGGATGACCGGTCGCTCAGCAAAGAGGAACTTGAAGCTATGAGACGGAAATTCGTGCAAGAGCAAGGAGGGCGAATGAGAGAAGTCGATGTGGAAGATAAGGAAGCTATCAAAGCGCTTAGAAGAGAGAAGAAGCTTGAGAGGAAAGCGAGGGAGAGGGAGGTTGATGGACTGCTGAAGAAAGGCAAGGCGAGAGGCGATGAAGGGGATGGAATTGTCCTGGATGATGATCTGGGAGAAGTGGTCCCGAATTTCGACGATATCGACTTGCCGAGCGCAAGTGAGGTCGAGGACGACGATAATGACCAACCTCGTCAATCATACAAGCACGACGAAGGCAGCAAGCGCAAGCGTGACGCTATACCTGCGAACGGAGATGAAGACGAAGATGACCTGGAAGAGCAGGCTCTTCGAGCACTGCGCAAGAAGAGTAAGCGGTGAAGGTCAGGCGTGAGGGCCCTTCCTTGGGAAAGTCAATAATCATGAGAACTTGGACGGGGAGCGATGGCTCGGAGTGCACTTTATACTGTTGTTGTGCTTCTCTGATGAATGGAAGATGTCCTGCTCACGTTCTTGTGCCGTGCCAGATTGTGGCGAATTTGCCCAGTGTAATAATAGGAGCGAGGCTACAGTGAACAAGAGCCGTAACATGACGAGAATCACGAGCGACCACACGTAGGTTTGCATGGAATTAGATGCATCAGTGCTATGCACGCCTGCTGGGCTGCGTGTTGTCGTTGTCGTTGTTGTCGTTTGTCTTTGCCGCCTCGCCACGTACGCCCCGTCTCTTGACCGGACACCTACTGAGCAAGACACCAACACACACTCACACAAACGGCCCTAGCTAGCCACACACGACCATTGCATCCACGTCTTGTCCACTGTGCTGGATCCGACCCTCGTAGACGTTGGATATCGCGGGCACAAGCGACGCTGCTGATCAAGCTCGACACTGCAAGCGCATAAAAGCGTGCTGTAGTACAGCAAACATGCCCGTTCCGGCATCAGAGCTGCCCATGTACGTTATCTACCGTCTACACAAAGCATCAATAGTCCTGCTGAGCCTCTTTCCTGCCGCTCATACAGCCTCGACGCGCTCTCCCTCCTCCGGGCTCGCCTGCAGGCACTCAAGCGCGCGAGGACAGAGTATGTAAAGGCGCAGGACGTGTTTCAGCTCTACAAGGAGGCGCTCCATCAGGGTCAGTTGCGTATATTCTGACTCGCAGGAGCCCCAGACTACACATCTGGGCCGCGTGCTTAGCTCAGGGCCGCATCCAGCTGGCCCCCAATGCATGAGCAACGGCTGATGACAGCGTCAAACACACAGTCACACGCCTGACAGAGGTCAGAGAAGCAAATGAACGCTCGAGGGATGAAGAGGCAGAGCTGGCACAGCATACTTCGGCCGCCATGGCGAGGCTGCGCATAAGGGCAGGCACGCCTCTAGCAGGGACTAGCTCGAATGCAGCGCCATTGCCCGACACTGTGCCGCCGACCACCACAGCCACGACGACCTTGGAAAGCGCAGCAGAAGATGAGACGGAGAGCGCAAATGCCAAGGTTGTGGAACCCTCGCCTACGCCTGCCGCTGCTCAAGCTGCATCAGCGACACCTAGCACGAGCACGAGCACAAGCACGACAGGCACAAATACGAATACAAGCAATTCAGCACCCGTCTTCCCGCACGAGCTCTCGCAAGGGCAAGAGATGAACCGAGTAGACACCGCGCTCGCCGACATCTTCCACCTCTTGTCTCTTTTTTTCCTCACAATCGGCAAGTCTCGCTCTCCACCAGCGACGTATTGTCAGCTAGCAATTCTCAAGAAGTTGCTAGACCACATGAAAGAATCTGGAATCTACACTCAGACGGACCTTGTGCCATTCAAGAACCGTCTCGCAGAATTGAGAGAAATGATCACCGCAGAGGTGGATTTTGCAGATGCAGAAGATCAGCAGAGCGCACCTCATCCGGATCAACAAACTCCATTTGACAAGACTAGCATGTCGGAAGATGCAGTCTCGCATGCTGCGCTCACTAAATTGCTTTTGAGGAAATGCGATCAGTGCCGACAGCGTCTCGATGAGCTACTCGAGTCTCTCAGCGTCATCAGCGCGGATCTCGTCCCACTGCATCAAAAGATCATCTACCTCCGCAGGCACCTCGTTGCTATCGGTGCCAAAGGTCTCAAAGTCAACAAGTCGGAACTGGACCAAGTCGCCGAGGAAATGCGCAAGATTGAATCATCGAGGACACAAGATGGGAAATTCGTAGTGACAAAGAAGAATGCCGAGACTGGATCCGAAGAGACCATAGTCCCAACACAAGGACAGCAGATCCTATCCGGCGTCATGGAAGAGACATTTGAGATCTTGCAAGAAATTCAAAGCAGAGATGAAGAGGTCGATCTTGCCATCAAACCTATCTTTGACAGACTCACGGAAATCAGAACTCAGTTGGAGAAACTTATCCTTACACATCGGTGGACATTACGCGAGACAGACTTGTACAATTTCCAAGTCTCTCTGCAAGAAATTGATCGCATGCGTGTCAATGGCAAATTTGTGGATGCAGAAGGCAACAAGCCACATGGCCAGAGGGTGCGTCATCCTCTATCCACGTTATGCCCCAGGCGCGGTTCGTGTCCGTGCTGACTGTTATGTGACACGCAGGTCCTGCTCTTCAACCTCCGCCGGTGCTATGGCCTCATCTACCGCCTCATGTCCTCCAGCGAGCCAGTCAGCGAAGAATTAATGCCAATAGCCAACAAACTCTCGACAATCCGACGGTGCCTCAACGAAGTACTCAAGTTCGGGGGACCATTCAGTGGGCGCGACTTGTACCCGTATCAACTCGCACTGGCGCAGATTGAAGCTATTAGGAAAGATGGGAAATTCCCGGGTAGAGATGGGAGCTTGCCCGAGGGTCAGGGAATCTTGAATGCACACCTTAGCGAAAGCTACGAGATGATCGAGGTGCGTCTAGGCTTTCTTTCTAATGCTTGTTGGTCACGCCCTGGCAGCAAAGCAGAAGCTGATCCCCTGAGTCGATCTTTGCAGATGCTCAAAGAAGATATGGACCCAGACGCGTGAGAATTTCCTTTCTTCTGGCCTGCGCGGCGCTCGCTTCAAAGGACCTCGGAATCCTCTTACCCAAGCCAAGCGTCCACAAACAAGAATGCGCATCCAGCGCGACATTGCCAGACTGTCTCACGTGCTCCCGTCAGCCGCAATTCCCGTTATGTAGCAAGTATATCTTAATTCAACCTCTGCCGCAGACCAGCTCGATGCACACTGCCGCACTTTTACTACAACGACTGCAAGGGGCCCAACAGCCTGTACAGTGATGCAGTCTGCCCAAGAGTCCCACGATGCCGCCGGTACCTCCTGCCTCTGTGCGTTTGCTTCACGTAGAGCACGATGTGCTCTTAAGTGTAGCATTCGCTGTTGTCGCAGGTATGACTGTTGTAGAGGAAGCGATCCCAACTCTCATCGAGCTTGATGCGATAATCGAATTCTGCACTCTTGGCGGCCAGAGTGATGCATTGACCTGATCCAGCATTGAAGTCACCAGCCAGGCAGTTGACATCACTATCACACAAGTCGATGCATTCCATCCGGTTTGCAACGATCTCACGATCCTGAATGACATTGTGGCCCACGTAGTCTGATTGAGGCGTGACAGTGTATAGACACTTGCATAGACCGGTTCCTCTGACTTGGAACGAGTTGTCCGGCGATGGAGGAGAAGGTGAAGCTCGTGGTTTCAAGTTCATATCGTGCATCTCTGTGGCAGTGGGATTTCCGGCAAACAGATCAGGACGGTGCGAGTCTTACCTGATGCCTTGATGCACACACAACACTACTCACCAGCATGTATAGGATCAAATAGACTCCTGGGCTTTCCTGGCCCAAGACCTCGCTGCAACCGCTCAGCGTTTGTGGCTGGGATACCGTGGGCGGAAGCTCCCGCAGCCATCAGGCCGAACGCCGCATACACGAGCACCAGTGAGCTCATGAAAGCCATACTTGAACTGCCTGCGCAGACGATGGGAGTAATAGAGCCTGTGTTTTGCAAAGCTACCGGTACGTTAGTGATTGTTGAGGGAACAGTGGAAAAGAAACTCGGAGGGACACAATGGTCACGTGACTGACCGGTGAGCCTGCGCGCCTTGCGCCCTCAGCTGCAGAATATGGATGCTGGAGTGGTGCAGCACAGTCGTCGTGCAGTCACAGTAGTCGTAGAATTGGTACAGTACAGACTGTGACAGTATGTACTGTATGTTAGTAGTACTGTAAGTAGGGAGAGACTCTACTCGCATACGATCTTCGCATGGGCCGACCGGAGCTCGAGGAACGATCGCCCCGTCTGACATTCCATGATTCGAATGTTTTGATTATTTTCCACCTTTTCATCAACCTTTTCAAGTCTGTGAGATGGCAGCTTGGCAAACATGCGTCTCGCCAGGGCGCTCCACGTGCACGGCGAGTCGTCTCATACCTTACCGGTACGGTATGTTGCACGGCTGCATTCTCCGAAACCATTGTAGACGTTGAACAAAACCTTGCCCTGCACGTTGCACGTTTTACAATTGACATTTGAGGCTGAATTGCGCTGAGAAAGTTGCCCAGCCATGGTATGGTACCATACTGTATAACGTGTACCGTATCGTCAACAGAGCAGCCAGGCGGTGCAGCAGCTTCTCTGGCTTTGACCACTTCATCCGCCTTCTTCTACTGTTGCGCAGGAACACAAGTCTCACAGGGACCCTCCCTCCTTCGTAGGCGATTTCCTGGCCCTCGGCACTCGACATCAGTGTGCGCCTCACTATACAGTAGTACGGTCGGAAATGCGATTTCACAAGAAGCTGGCTTTGAGAGCACTAGCCGGGTCGGCGTCATCGCCCATCGGCCATCCCACTTCCAGCTCTCCAGCGCCCGCTCTGAACAGCTCTGATGGAGGTTCACTGGGAATGGTACCTGCCAACGGTAGTACAGCGACTTGGACCTCCCCTATACTTTCAGCAAGACAAGCGCCTTCGTATCACCTTTCCGACGTTGAACAATGTACTCTACCTTCTCTCTCGGATGTACCGATCTTGTATATACCGGTCGACGTTCGCGGCATGGCTCTAGACCGTCCTACACCGGAGATGTGGCACGTCAGTCGTTGCCGTCGTACGAATACCCTTGAAAGCATGCTGATGCGAAGCCGCCTGTATTTGTGTGCCCTCTACCCAGGCCCTCAACATGAATCTCTGGATAAAGAAGCTGTTTGACGACTGCCCAGCGGTTCGCTCCGCCAAGTGTAACGATAAAGGTGGTGGTAATGAAGAATATTGTGGCTTCACGACATCCTTATCAGTCCTGCTCATGGGCTCGGTCTACACCCACGAGGATGCTGTAGACTATGCCGGCTTTCCAGTAAGACCCGATCAGCATCATGCAAAATTGATACTCACTGATTTGTTATCTACCTAGTGCGGGCTAGATTCTTGCGGTTGGGAAACCAGCGTAAACGCCAGTCGCGGTCCTATCTCAGGTTCTACAATTCGGAAAACAATCGGACCACGTGCAGGGGAACTCGAAATCATGGAATATCGAAGATGGTACACTATGGTCGCAGTAAAAGACATTTGGCGATATCATCGGGGTCTACAAGAGATGCTGAAAACATCAATAATAACTCAAGGTCTTCAACTTCAAGAGCTAGTCGACACATTTGCCCCAGTAGAGCTCAAAAGTGCTCCATCAACCAGTGTCTTTGAGATCCTAAACGTGATCAGAACGATAACTTCTTTCTTACCTTTTGGCAACGAAGTGGGCAAAGGTACGACTCAAGCTATCTGGATGGATTTCGCAGATCAACAAAACGACCTTTCCTCAGCTGTATAGACTGATTTTTGGTTTTCCCGATTCTGCAGTATTAGACGTATTAGACGTCCTAGTAGACGGAGCGACTGGAAACAGGGAGAAGTTCTGGGGTCAAGATGTGGTCGCAGTAGCACAATCAATATCGGGCCAAGTTCAAAAAACTCACGAGCAGTTGGGGCAGTACATGACTGCAGTGAGTGGCCTGAGAGACCTTGCAAGGTAGGCATTGCGTTTGGCTGAGTCGTCAAACTCCAACAAAGGTCATCGCAAGTACCGCACATTATAGAGACAATTTCGGAACCGAAATTCCTGAGAGCGAGGACGTAGGGGCACAGCTACCAAATGTCACGCTTGCGGGGCTGCAATCTACACTTGCAAATCTCTTCACCGAGATGAGCGGTGCAATCGCCAACCAGACTACGGCAGCTGTGGACGGTGATCCAATGGCCCCAGGTGGCTTCTACTACTTGGCTAGTACTGGCTTGTTCAGCTCGTGGCAAGAGACAGATAATGTATGTTCCTCTAACCCGCTAGAGCAGTGTTTGCGTGGGACGCGCTTGACTGAAAGCTTTATTCAATAGTGGTCGACAATGAATGCTAAAGCCATTGAATACTCCAAGTTCATTCGCGAAAAGATTGTTCTCAATATCTTTGAATCCATGAAGGTCTGGCTGTATCGTCAGACCTTCAGCCAGTCAAGGGTAGGCGAATGCAGGAGGGAGGAGTTGTAAGACACTTTATCATGCTTATTAGCTGAGTCGAGCTGATGAGTGATTGATGACCCGCACTCACACCGGCGTTTCCGCAGCTTTCAATCGGGGCTTCTCTGCGTGCCCGTCCCCGGTGACGTGCAGGGACGTTCATACAGGTACCTGGCATTTGTGTATTCGAATACCAAGAAGAACACAGATGGAGGAATAGATATTGCCAATCGGTATCCTCAGCTCAATCCAGAAAATCTAAAGAAAGTTTTCGGCGACGATCTCACGTTGGAGAAGTTGTACACCAGTAAGCCATGGTTATTGCAAGCGAGATGGACAGATATTGACTTGCCAGCGTCTCTTGCAGAATCCTCGGATTGCTTTACTGCTACTCAGCAAGCATTCCTTGACAGCGATGGCACCACTTGCCATGGAGTGTGGGATGGTCCTGCCAAAAATTTCTCGCCAGTCAAAGCATGGCCGGAAGCACTTGAGGATTACAAGACGGTCTTGAAGGGCAAGCCAAGAGATCTTGTCTGCCATTACAACATCCCTGGTAAGCTGCGTCGACAACAAGCGGGTCACGGAAGAATGACGCAGAGCTCCCACTTCTTCAGTGCTAGACAGCGAGCTCCCGAATGTGAAAAAGGGGTGCCTAGACGACTGGTATCTCAATCGGATCCCGACTTCCTATTGGTTACAAGGAGCCCATTACTGGACAGGCTTCGAAAGTGGTACAAAGACTTATTGCGCTCATGTGAACGAAGTCTGGCAGCCTGCCCAGGCGTTGAGCTACGGTGCGTTAGATAGCTAGCCTTTCACAGAGCAATACACATCTAGTTCTGACAGCGTGCCATCATAATTCAAAATGCAGGACGGTCGCTATTCTACCCGAGTCACGAACAGTGCAATGGGGGAGGCACTGTCTCTGAGTATGATCGTGGTGCATATTTATATAGAGCATACAGGGGTCCTAATGACTCGTACTATGACGGCTACCGGTAGCCCAATGTCGCACATCAGCATGATGTATCGCGGTGGCACGACACTTTGTCATGATGTATTGCCACGACAGAGTCACATGTTGTTGTCTCGCTATCATGCCCACTGTCGTAAAAAAACAAACAGACTGGCTTCGCTGGAATACGAGATATAGTCCGGAACAATCGACTACGTGTATCATTGTTCAGCCCACCCCACGCCTGCACGCCAAGTTTTCCTTGCCGCCGCTGCGTCACGGTAGATGGAAAACCCCCGTTCACCCGGAGACTCTCGAGAAGGGACATCCCTGCGACGAACAAGTACACTGCTTCGTCTGACGACTGAGGTGCCTCCTTGCCCGATTAGCCTCCTCATCGTAAAGGTGCCCGCTTGCCAAGCCTGAGATGCTGATTGAACTTCTGGTAATAATGATATCTTGTCGTGATACGTGCAGAACGGTGCGCAACGCAGTCCGGTAATTTGGGCCGCGTGCATGCCGGACATCTAGCTCTGATCTGCATGTTTTGCACTGGCGGGCCAAGCGAGTCTAGAAACTGATGAAAACGTCTAGGCGCCACCAGCTCTTTTGTACATTCGTCGGGTAGCGTCCTTCTAATCGACCGCGTAGTATAGCCTCAGTCGTCCTTCATGCCTCCGTATGAGCCTTTGCCTCCAGCTCCCTTTGCATCCTCTAGGCCATGTTTATCTGTCGGAGCTGCTCCAGAGCTTGCCTTGACAGGTGGCATACGCTTGACGCGACTGAACAAGCCAACGTCTGAACGGAATATAAAGTCGAATGTGACTTTGCACCAACTGGAATGCGTTGGCAGATCTTTATAGAATTCATTCGCGACCTCGTGAAGTTTAGGAAGGCGCGTCCAAGGGATGGAAGGGAAATCGTGATGTTCATTGTGATAGCCTACATTGTAGGTAAGCTTATTCAAGCATCCATAGTAGGACCACGTCTCTTGATCCCATTGTTCGAAGAGGTAGTGTTCGGCGATGAAGTGGCCAGCGCATGGATGCAGCGAACCCGCGAAAAAGGAAGACATAATGAAGTAGATCAAAGGGCGATAGTTGTTCGTTCCTGTCGCTACGGAGAGAGCGGAGAAGGAGGCGAGATACACTACGAGAGCGTCGAAGAGCAGCTGAGTGGTAAAATTGATCGCGTGCCAGCGTGTGAGCTTTTGAGAGCGGACAAAGCCGGGGCGTAGTGCGTAGAAGAGTATCTGGAATGTGCTGAAAAAGTGACGAGCGAGGACGAACACGAACACGTACATTGAGAGAGTCAGCAAATGTTGCGCCTTCCACTCTATTTCGTTCTGAGATAGACTCACCAGAAGAATGCCTTGCCGGCTACATTCTTCAATACCATCAACTCGGCCTTTGTCGGCAAGTCTGTGTCGACGCCATCAACTCCAAGAGCGCGGTGATGTTCCATGTGATATTTCTTGAACATCATGCCGTATGGGATTCCAATTGGCAGGTTGGTGAAAATTGCGAATAGGCGATTAGGGAGAATGGATCGAAAGGCGAGATTGTGGGTGATTTCGTGGATCTGCATAATATCCCCGAAGATGCCTGCTGTCAGCCGAGCTTCGTCGCATAAGTATTGGCAATCTGGAAGTACACGCACCGCCAAGAATAAATTCTGGTTCGCAGTTCCTCCGATAGCATACGCCGCTAGGACAAACTTCCAGCTTAGTGGGTGGGTGTCTCTAAGCGCGTATGCCGTCGCGAATTGAATCGCCATGACCAGCAAGACTACATATTTCGTGAGCGGTTCGTAGCCCATGAGCTTGGTGACCTATGTGTCGATGCGATGTGCGTGTTTAAAAAGGTCCAAATGAATGCGGTGGGAGTGATAGATAGAGTTGATGGAAAGGGTGAGGGCGGGAGGTGCGATGCGGAATCGCGGAATCGAGCGGGAGAATGGGTGACACGCGAGCAGTGTCAGCAACAATACTTGAAAGATCCAACAGCAGCCATGCTCTTGCACAGCTTTAATCGATGGACGAGACTATGCGCCTGCCTGAAGCGAGTCAACGCACCTCTGGGTGAGCCTTCAAGATTGCCCTCCGCCTCGAGCGGTGCGGCTCTTCGTCGTGCATCCAGAGCCAGTCGTTCGGGTCCTGCGATGCGACTCTTTTAGGTGTTCTGAATGCGTACTTTGTCGCATTGTCCATTCTCTGCTCTGTCTCATCTTCCGAGGCGGAGCTGCTGCTGCTGCTGCTGCTGCTGTCGCTGCTGCTGGCGGGCGAGTCGCTGGTGGACGCGTACGATGACGCAGAGAGCGACGAGGGCACGTCTGTGTCGCTGTTGTCGCTCGCGCTGACGCCTGTCCCGCTGCGCTGCCTGTTCCTCTGGCGCAATTGCTGCCGCTCTTGCTCGCGCCCCTCATCGCCCAGCGACTCTGCGCCCGCCAGGAGCGAGTAGTCGATGCGCGCCGCGTCGAGGACAGCCATGGGGGTGGGCAGTGATGCGCCGAGTGTGTGCTCGTAGACTGCGTGTGTCTTGCCTGCCTGCTGGTCGTGTGCAGAGCAAGCCTGGACGCGAGGCGAGGTTGAATACTTGCCGAGTCTCGAACTCTAGCTGGTGGCAAATATTCAACGCGGCGAACATGTAGAAGTGGCAAAATAGTGAAGGGACTTTGACATTGCCGGCAAAGACACTGGACAACCGGAGGACACCTTAATACAACGACGGCTGGAAGGCAGTCTCATGCGAAGGAGCAACGCATTTTGCAACTCGGACATGTCGGCTTGCGGTGGAGTTAGACAGACGGAGAGTGTTATACAGGTGGACGAGAGAATTGCAGGACGAAACCAATCAATTCGAGACCCTACGTCCCGCTGATTAGTCTGCTCTGGTGAAAAGGTATTCAGATATACAGCGAGCGTAGACGTGTCGCGTCACGCCATTCTCGTTGAGCAGCTCACTACTCCGGCGGCCATCGGCAAGTTTGGCGGTGGGCCTTGGCCAGGCCAGGGCCGCGAAAGCTTTTCCCACATTGCTTGACTTTGCACCTGCAGGAGGATCATTGGGACATCAGTGTAAGCCGCCGAACTCTGGTGCCCTACTCGAGGGTCTGCAACTTGCCTGTACAGTAGGCTCCCGCTGCTTGCATCCCTGCCCGCTAGGTCAAAGCCATATTCTTCAAGAAATTCGTCGATGGCCTGACGGTTTCTAAGAGCTTTATGCGGTTGGTGTTCCCACCAGTGATCTTGAGCCGTAGGCAGATCCACACCCCGCAACGAACATGACCTGCAACTATAGAAGCGCACGACGAAGCCAGGCGAGGAAGGAAGCAGCCAATCTCACTAAAGCGAAACGGCGTCACGGCGAGAGACACTCACTCGAACAAGAGGCGATTTTGCTGGATCGTCTTCGTGGTGAACAAACTTCGCCAATCGTCGGGAAGCTCATTCACCCCGGCAGACCATGCACAGTTCTCGCGGTGCCTGTGTGCCGCCCAGCGATCGCTAAGTGTTGCTCCGCACAACCTGACGTCACACCTATTCGAGCCATCTATCAGCGCTGATGCCTCTGCGAGGCTCTGAACTTGCTTGTAGATCACGCCTCTACGACCGCGTCCTTGCGACGTGAACCCGTCTGCTAAGGGGTCATAGTCTGTAGGCATTGTTATTGCACCTTCTGGTTGGGAGGAACGGTGCCCTCTGCCTTGTGAACCACTAGCGAAAGCAGGAGCAGAACGAGGGCGTTTCCTATGCAACCAAAAATGGTCAAGAGCCTCGGCCAACTCCAAAACGGTCGATGAGGCCAACTCCATATCGGTCGATGGACATATCTTGCATCTGTTCACAATAACAGCGTAACACGAAGATAGGCCGGTTTGGTCAGCCGAGCCGCAAGGGGATGGCAATTGGAGACAAACATACTGGTACCAAGGGCCATCACCACGACGAACCCGCTCAACGAAGACACCTTCCCAGCCATCGGGAAATTTGTCGTCTGCTGCGCTCGATGGCCATGCACATTCCTGACGATGCTTCTCCGTTGCCTGCTTGCCTCGAATCCGTTTTTTGTTACACGTCTTGACACTACAGCTATCCATGCCGTCAATTCAGTACTGCGGAGCTCCTGCAGGCCCTAGAGTAGCGCTCAAGCTTACCTGTAGAGGGTGTGCTCATTGGTTCCGCCGGGCTCGTGTACCGTGAATCCGTGCTCTTCAGGCCTCCAGTCAGTAGCCCTCGTTTTACAAGTACCATTCTTGCGCGACATCAAGTGCTCTTGAGCTTTCTTGGCGTACATATTACGCTGAGGGCAATTCAAGCAGCTGCCGGATCAAACGTTTGCAATCACATCACATCAGAAAGGCCCTTGAGAATCAAGCCCAGGGACTCGCTGTGAGCACGAGGGGCGAAGAGATACTTACTCGAACACGACACGGCCTCTTTGATTCCGCTTTTCAGTAAAGTGCTTCCTCCATTCGGCAGGTGCCTGCGCGGTCGTAGGAGCATTTTCAGGCTCGACAGGGGGGTTTTGACGTGCAGTGATGAAGTCGCCAGTGGCTGGAAGGTTTGGCAACTCCTTCGGCAGGCCGAGGAAAGGCTGTCCACGTTCAGGTCTGTTCTCTGAGATAAGGGGCCCAGTCGGCAAGACAGGGATACTCTGCATAAGTCTAGAGCTCCGTCTGATTGTAGGTCTATCGACTGTGGGGGGCGAGGTATTCTTTGGCGCTGGTTAAAGGCAGTCGGGGTGCACCACGGTTTCCAACAGGCGGAGCGGGCGGCAGAATCGGCCCAGTCGGCAAGGCAGGGGGATTACCACTGATCCAGGAACTCCGTCTGATTCCAGGTCCATCGACTGCGGATGGCGCGGTATGCCTTGGTGCTGCTTGTTGGACAGACGGTCTACCGGGTATATTTGATGCCTGCACAACGGGTGGAGGACGCGGTTCAGCGGCTGAGGGTGTTTGAGAGTTTCGGCGGGCCGCCATGGCCCTCAGTATTCTGGCCCTGTTCAAGAGATTGGTCAATTGAGGCCCGCTGGATTACGAGACTTGCCCCTTTGCGAGCTCATAGCTTACCCACGAGGAAGTGTGGTCCTGATCACAGGCGCAGGTAGCTGCTGTCCGACGACGGTGGTACGCCTAAATTCAGGACAAGCGGTGGGCGGGTGAAGACTGCCGCTAACAATGAGGAATGCAATGCCTCGGTTACACAGCGTACTCACTGCAGCTGATATGGCATAGACAATGGACTCACCATCCTGAGCACCAATTATTGTTGGAGAAACCGGCCATGTTTGTGTTCTGTCAGCAGGATTAAGTGAGATGCGGCGCTAGCAATCTGTCGTCAAAGACGGATGGCCAACATGCAGGTCAGCAGTAGCCTCGGCTGTATGTACGTTGCTAGAATGCGGACGTACTAGAGCAACTAGCGCTTTGCAGTTTGAACAGAGCAGAGAGAGGTTGAAGCGTTCCAGTTCGAGCTCCTCATGAGCTACCGGTTGGACGAAAGCTCTTCAGCCTGGCCAGCCTCTTGTAGTCCAGATTTACTGTAGAACAGGATTGCAGTGGCGACCACAGCCTCAACCACTGCACCGCGCAGACTTTTGGCTGCTAGCTAGGTATTGTAAGACTGGTTGGGTCGAAGAATCTGATGGTGATGCAGGTTGGCTTCACTCCAACTGCGTGGATGGGCGCTTCTGTGGCCTGCTGTTGTGGCCGTTTGTGAGGATTTGCCTGTAAATGTGCATGTGACCGAAGGACATCCGAGCGGTAAAACTACCAGAGGCGAAATAGCATTGTCGAGCCAGTATGCTGGGTACTGATGAGCGACGTCAGCATTGAAGTAACGAGTCCCGTAGGAGCAACAGTCCAGGACCGCTGCGTCAATGTCCCCTGCCTGTAATTCTGCCTGCATGCAATGGCTCCTCCGAATGCAGCACTAGCTTGCAATGATTAGCGTTTTCCCCGTCGCGGAGGCTTTTTTCAGGCAGTCGACAGTTGCAGTCGGCAACATTGCTGTCTTGTACTGCTCCCAACTTGCAGGGATGCTGTTCCGAGGGCTAGCCGGTGCAGCTGGCACGTCTGGCTGGCGCTTGCTTGCTCTCTCATTGCTGGCAGAGAGACAGCGGACGAGTGAGAGGACGACGCATGAGCTAGTGTTGAGTGGCGATCTGTCTCGAGGACGCTGCTGCCTCTTGACGCTGCTGTCGTGTAGGCTGGCTCACCCCGTCCAGTCGCAACTTGCCAGTGGTGCTCGACGCCTGAGCGCGTCTCACCCAGCACACTGAGCAGGCGTGAAGCGCGGTGTTGCCTTGAACACGGTCAGTCTAGCTTCAAGTCAGAAATCTGTGCATGAATGATGGTACATCACCGGCCTTGCCCTGCTTTGTAGTGGTCCTGGTGCAAGCCGCTGCTACAGACTCTGGGCCTCTGGCTCGCACCGGCTGGCGGTGGCAGCTTCAGCTTCCGCATGAGTCCAAATGGATGCTGTTGGTCTAGCGTGTATGCCTGGCAATGCTTCTCCTTGTACCTGTGCTATTCTGGTGACTGGTCAAGATGCAAGGACCTGCGGGCGCATTATGCTGGTGGCCATGGAAAGGGTGGCAACTTCTATCGCTGAGCAAACATGATGAGACATTGCAGGAAATTCCAGAGGACATTGCAATCAGACGAAAGACAAGTCTTGATGCGAATGAAGGCGTGCCGCTGTCGTAAGCAGCTACTCCGACGTCCATTGGCAGGTTTGGCCGTGGGCAAGGGCAAGACCAGGACCCTGTGATGGCGTTTTGCAAAGGCGTCAGCCAATTACGCCAAAGCGACGCGACGGGAGACACGCACCCGGTCAAGAGACAGTTGTGCTGGCGCGGTTGCATGCTGAAGATATTTCTCCAATCATCGTGAAGCTCGTTGATGTTCAGACCACGCACACGTCTCACGATGCCTTTGTGTCGCAGGCCGACCACGAATTGTGGCTCCGCACAATCTGACGTCGCATCTGTTCGGGTCAACTATTAGTGGTCATACTTCTACGAAGCCTCGCAACTTGCTTGTAGACCAAGTCTCCGTTGCTGCCGGTTTCTTGCTGTGTAAAACCATTTGTCAAGGGGTTATAATCTCTAGGCCTCGCTTTGTTACGCTTGTTTGCGTGCGAGAGCCAGTGGGCTTGGGCTTGAGGGCGATTCATATCGCGCCTCAAACAGTCCTTGTCCTTGCAGCTGTAAAACCCGACAATCGCAGATTGTCAGCGGCGCGCTCAAAGCGAGTCTTACTACCCTCTGAGGGATAGCCAGAGGCCAAGAAAAGCCTACTCATAGAGGCGACGATTCCATCGTCCGCACTTTTCAGTGTAGAGCGTAGCCCAGTCAGGTGCTAGCTCCGTGATCCTACTAGTAGGAGCACGGCGTGACTCTTTAGAAGGCTGTAGACGATGCGCAGTAGCCCCGCGAGCAGACGTCGGGTCCGGCAAAGTAGGCCCAGCCGACGTATCCAGAAGGTTTCTTGCAGGACTAGATGTATTTCCCGTGGGCGGAATAGGACGGTCCCGTGGTAATTCCTGGGCAGGCGAATAAACGCCTAGATTCGTGGGTGGAGTACGGTGTACATGTCCAGCAGGGAGCGAAGCTCCCGGGAATGAAGGAGCCTTGCCACGGGCTATTATTCTCTTTCGCACAAAGCGAGGGATGAATCGATTGCTTGTGTTGCATAAGTAGGCTTTAGCCCGATACGAGTTAAGACCCCTCCCTTCGAGCTCTGAGCTTACATGCGACGAGGTCTGAGTTCGGGCAAAGGTAGCTGCCTTCCGACATCGGTTACCCGAAATCGAGGACACGCAGTGGGCGGATGGTTCAGGCCGCTGGTAATGTAAGGAATACGAGGATCAGCTGCTAATGCGGTGCCACCGACCTGACGAGAGAGACAAGCATAGAACACACACCATCGTTGGCAGGTTTGATGAGAGTGAGCGGGCATGTCTGTATGCTCAAAGGTCGAGAGGCTATAGCGAGATTGTCCGGTTGTCCTGGGCGATGACGGGCCAGCATGCAAGTCAGCGATAGTCCCTGCGTTGCACGATAGTGGATGGAGTGAAGACCTACCAGAGCGATTGGCCCCTCGAAGGCTGAGCAAAAAAGAAAGAAGGGAGCTGAAGTGTCCCTATGCGACCATTTCACGAGGTGGTAGCGATTGCTGAAAGAAAAAGTCTTCAGCCTGGTCAGCCACCTCCAGTCCAGACTTGTTGTAGGACGGGATTGCAGTGGCGACGACCAACGCGACGACTGCACCGCGCAGACGCGTGGCTACTAGCGGGATATCGGCAAGCGGTCGCCTCAAAGTTTTCCGGCGTGTCAACTGCTTCGATCCGCGATTTTGAAAGGCAAGGTCGACTTTTTTTTTGAGCAAGCCGCCCGCCCAACATTTGGCGCCGACAAGAGAGCAGAGCCAAGAAGCATTTCTGCAGTTCGAGCCGGCTTTTATAGGCGAGATCGCAAGCCTGACGTTCTGGAACATGGCTTCCACCGTGGAAGACTTGATGAGTGAGCAAGCTAAACTTAGCATAAGACATGTGGAAGGCAATGCAGATACTAAAGTGACGCGTAGTGAAGTGAAATGAAGGTGCAGGAAGAAGTGCGCTTCATCAAGTCCAGAGCGACATCCGGCGTTTGTGTTCCAGCTTGCGCAGTGGATGGAATGTTCGTTTTGATAGATTGATTTGCATACCGGTATGCAACGACACCTTCTTCTCGTGCATGAGTCATCAGTGCTTCCCGCCTCGCGAGTCTGTTTCACGTCTGCTGCGATACTGATTCAGCGAGTACACAACAACCTGCATGCGCGAGGTCAGCAAAGAGCTTGACAGGAAAGATTTGAAGTAGAAGCTCAGTATTAGTGCGTGCCGAAGTCGTGACTACGAAGCTGGTGAAGGTAGAAAGGGTTAGAGGGTGAGCGAAGTTCTCGGGTGGCGATGTGATACAGTACTCCGATGTGCAGCAAGCATTCTCCTGATGAACCCGTACCGGTCAGCCAGCGTGCTTCAACAACACACTTGTGGTGTAGAATACAGCCTGTGTCAGGGGCTGTTTCGAAATCGACGAGACTGCTGATTCCTTTGCTGGAAGGACTAGCTGGGGTTCCAGGACAGCGCTGAACCCAGCAAGTCTGGCCAGACATGAGCAGTGGATGTCAGGTCGCAGTAGCAGTGTCAGTCATGATGAGCTTGTGCAGCCTGCAAGTCAAAGCAGAGTCAAGCCATGCCCGGCGTTCTTCTGATCGAGACAGCATCTGCTGATGAGGCAATTCGAGACTTCGCTGCCTCTCTCTGGCCAGCAGCAACACGCGCCAGCCGTCAAGAGGACCGCCAGCTGGTGGCAGCAGCACTGCACTGCGTCGCGCACTTCGCGCACTCGTAGTGTGCGCGCGCTCCAAGCAGCCGCCTTTCTCGTCTCCAAGGCAGGCAGCAGGCCAAGCTAGATTTGGCGATCTTGAAGCACCCGGCAAGCATCAAGCACGCCGACCACTTGCAGCACTGCAGCGCATGTTGCGGCCAGTGCACTGCATGAGCACAACATCGCGAGTACTCTGCACGTAGATCTGTCGCAAGGATGTCCTCCGTGCCAGAGCACACGCAGGAGGAGCGGCCACCGCTGGCTGCCCGTGGAAGCGGCTCTGGGAGCTCGACAAAGACCGCCGTTGCGCCCTCTGAGAAGAGCAGCGGCAGCACGACGCAGCAGTCGACGTCCTCGTACCACTCTGCCACGTCAGACGTCGATCCAGACAGTCCCGGCGAGGCTCCCTCGGGCGGCAGTGCTGACCACCAAGTGCAGGAGGGCATGCGGCGAGGGAGCAACAACAGCAATAGCGACGAGCGACACACAAGAGAGGGCATACGCAACATGTCCGTGTCAGCCTCGCACACGCATGACGAGGAGATGCCCCCCGTCTTTGCGCACGACTTTGCAGACCAGCCGGTGGCCTCGACCAGCGCGACACCTTCCCAGCAGCAGCAGCAGGAGCGCGAGCAAGAGAGCGCAGACCGCGCACACCAGGCCGATGACGCGCTCGAGCTCATGCGCTCGTCTGGCCCAAGCTTCTCTGTCGAGTCGCACGCGCCGACCTCCACCGATCCGGCCACGAGCGCCTCGCCCGCATCGTCGACGAGCTCTGCAAGGATGACCACGACAATCTCGACGGGAGCCAACAAGGGAGGCGCGATGCGCACAACCAGCGGCGGGCGGCGTCAGTCCACGTCCCTGCGCAACCCGTTTGCGATAGAGGGCGGGGGCCAGACGATCCGCTTTGCGCCCAGCAGCAGCAGCCCTGACGCGCAACGAGGCTCTGTAGACACTGCGGCAAGCACATCCACTTCTTCCGGACGCCATTCTCCGCCCAAAAATCACACTCGAGCGGCCAACACCACAGAGACCACTACAAGCAGCTCTTCCAGTGCAAGCCGTAGACCTCGTAGCCCACACGCGCCAGCAGCTGGGCCATCCCCCTCATCGGTCCCGTCATCGCGGGAACCTTCATCATCGTCAACGAGTGGAGCACGGCACACGTCAGGACACGCACCAGCTGCCGCGCAAGCCTCGTCTAACAAGTCTACGCCCACACCCACGCATGCTGGGCCAGTCGCTAGTGGCTCTCGACAGACTCAGCCTGCGCAGTCATCGTCCTCCAAGCGCAATGCAGACCCGACGCCCGATATTGAAGCTGCCAAGGAAGACTACTTTACGCGCCATCCAGACATGGACGCGTCTCTCCGCCAGTCGACATCTGTATCCAGGTCGCAGCGGTCAGCTACCCGGTCAGCCGGCTCGTCTGCCTCTCACACCCAGAGCAGCGAGTCGGAGGAGGATCATACAGGAAGAGGTGGAGGAGGCACAGGCAGGCATAGAGACAGGTCTCGTACCAGAGACTCTCGAGACAAGCGCAGCTCAGCCAGCACGCACGAGAACAACCCGGAGGAAGCGCTTCTTTCTCCTGCTTTGTCCGCTGGCACGCTTGGATCAGGCGTCAGCGTGGGACCGTCAATGGGCGGCTACGAGCGTATCTTCCCGATCCGCTCCCTCGTTGCTCCCTCCAAACAGCCGCCAGGTTCCTCCTACTCCATCGCTTCATCTTCGAAGACCGCTGGAGACAACAAGGCTTCTTCAACCAGCATGTACTCGCCCCCGCCAAGTTCGAGCTACCATCGGCGGACGAGCCAGAGGGCTGTTCCGAGCTCTGCGCCCTCTGTGCACTCATCATCGTCAGAAGCAACTGCGCTACACACGAGCAACTCACATGGGAAACACCCGTCCCAGCAAGCTCCTCTCATGTCCCCGATCTCACCAACGCCACGCCACACCTCCAACACACCTTTCTTTGCCGAGCAGCAGGAGCAGTTGCAGTCGCAAGCGCAATCGCAGCAGAGGCCACATGGCAGGATCAACGAGGAGCAACGAGAGTCGTACTTTGAAGACAAGGACTTTGGCACTGACTACACCCGTCGGTCACCGATCCCGGACGGTGCGAGCGACTTTTCATTTCACTCGTCTTCGACTGGCCGGAAGCGCGGTCAAGTGGACAAGCATGTTTCCCCTCGTCCAGGTCACTTGCACGAAGACGTACCCTTAGACCGTGGCGATCCAGCTTCCCTTTACGGATCCGCCGCAGACAATGATCCCTCCGACGAGCAGAGGGAGCTGCAAGATGGTAGCGATCCGAGCTCGAACAAGCCCGCTTTCAATCGAAATGATTCAATGATATCTGGTTTGACTGCGACGAGCTCCTCGGACGCACGCTTTTCGGGTCAAGAGACCGCTTCTTCATACCCTTCCACCTCCCGCTACTCTGATGATTCAGATCCTACCGCCCGCCAGGTGGACACCTCCACTGCACCCTCGACAATGTCACCGGCTGGCACGCGCATGGGCTCGCAGCGTCCCTCGCTAGGTCAAGTAGCCTCCTCCACAGGTTCAGACAGCCAGGACGGCCGGAGAAAGGGACATCACCACGGCATTGATACCAATGATCCCACGCAGCGCGCACACAAGGCTTTTCAGGACGGAGAAGCAGAGGAAGGACCGTCCGTAGACTCAGGCGGACTAGGCTCGTTGGGTACAGAGCAAGACGGCATGTACCTCACGATACGCTTTGAACATCAGGAGACAGATGATGGCCATGTCCTCGTCACCGGGCGAAAGGGAGAGCTCGTCAAATGCGAAGACGAGCCGATTCATATCCCCGGCGCCGTTCAAGACTACGGAGTTCTGATCGCCATTGAAGAAAACGATGAAGGCCGCTTTGTGGTTCAGCAAGTATCAGAGGTGCTGTTCACAACTTGTATTATCTTAAACACTCACAGCTGAACCTGACACTCTAATCTGCAGAACTCTGGTACGCGGCTGGGGTTGCCGCCTAAAGCTCTCTTCGCTCTCGAGTGTTTCACCGACGCGCTCGACGAAGATCAGGCAGACGCTTTCATTGAAGCCATGGAGACGATGGATGAAAATTCTGCAGATCAGCAACAACAGGAGTCCGACAATCCGAGTGGTCCGAACGGGCCAGCAGCCATCTTGGCTGGCATGAACAATTTTCTTCTCTCTGGACAAGGCATACCTGGGACTGGAATTAATGGTCCCAACTCGCGCCTAGAATGGACTTGTTGGTGCGCAATCCATCGTCCGGATCCTATCGACAATCCACGTCTCGCCATCGTCGAATTGGAACACGAGAATGACTTGTCCAACCCAGTCTCGCAAGAGCGGACGCAGACTGAGATTGACGAAGACCGCGCCAAGGAACAAGGTAAATCGCTTTTCAGAGAAGATGATAGCTACGATGCATCGGAGAAGGCTATGAAGCGGCAGAACGAGTTGGAAGAACACAAAGACTCTGCTAGATCTCGACGGAGGCAACTGAGAAAGAGAAAGGAGGAACCAGCCTCGCCTTCGCAACTATCAAGCGACGCGAGCTCCGAGCCATCTGACGCATTTCCGGGGATGGGACGGGCAGATGGGCAAGTACCAGATGTGACGAAAGCCGCTGCCTCGCTTCCTGGCACGGTGGGCGGAGGTGGCGATAATGTCGCTCCGAGAACGCAATATCCACCTATACCATCGCCCGAAGGTCTTGGCCTACACGCAAGTGAGGAAGACGTGATTGCTTCGACAATTTCGCGCATCAAGCCAATACGAGCACTACGGCGCTTGCGGAAGCAGAAAGGAGGCGGTGATATCATGAAGCTATTCTCGTTGATAGGCCAAGTCAACGAAGAACTCAACAAGGCTTCAGACCTGCAGACAAGTCTGGAGATTGCGACCAGCGTTGTCGCAGAGATTACTGGTTTTCATCGAGTTATGATCTACCAATTTGACGAACAGTGGAACGGACAGGTCGTAGCTGAGCTCGTGGACTACAAGCAGACTCGTGACTTGTATCGAGGGCTGCATTTCCCTGCATCCGACATACCAGCTCAAGCGAGAGAGCTGTACAAGATCAACAAGGTACGGCTGCTCTACGACCGCGATCAACCGACGGCGCGGCTGGTCTGTCGGAATCGAGCACAGCTCGAGCATCCCCTCAATCTCACACATTCGCAATTGCGAGCAATGAGTCCCATCCATATCAAGTACCTGGCGAATATGGGCGTGGTGAGTAGCTAAAGCGAACGCAATGTACTCAAGTTGCTGACTGCTTTCATCTAACAGCGAGCTTCAATGTCCATCTCCATCATAGCCTTTGGGCAATTGTGGGGCCTGATCTCTTGCCATACGTACGGCCGATTTGGTCAAAGAGTGACCTTCCCTGGCCGGCAGCTCTGCCGCATTATTGGCGACAGCATCTCTCGTAACATTGAGCGACTCTCTTATGCTCAGCGTCTGCAATCCCGCAAGCTCATCAACACTATTCCTACCAACTCCAATCCAGGCGGTTATATCATTGCGAAGGCTGAAGATTTGCTCTCTTTGTTCGATGCCGACTTTGGTGTCCTCAGCATCGGCGACGAGGCCAAGATCCTCGGTTCTTTGGAAAACTCGCAAGAAGTCCTCGCCATTCTAGAGTATCTGAGGTTGAAGCGCTTCAATGAGGTTCAAGGATCGACGAACCTCCTCGCCGACTATCCCGATCTCGACTATCCTTCTGGCTTCCAGCAGGTAGCAGGCATGCTCATGGTTCCGCTCTCGCGAGCTGGGCAAGACTTCATCGCATTCTTCCGACGAGGCCAGCTAGAGCACGTTCACTGGGCAGGCAATCCGTACGAAAAGGTCATGCGCGAGCAGCAAGGTCGCAAGACTGCACTCGAACCACGAAAGTCATTCAAGATCTGGTCCGAAGCAGTCATGGGCAGAGCACGCGCGTGGTCAGATGAAAACATGGAGACCGCTTCGGTTTTGCGTCTCGTTTATGGAAAGTTCATCGAGGTTTGGCGACAGCGGGAAGAAGCAGTCACCAGCAGCAGACTTACGTCTCTACTGCTCAGTAATGCATCGCATGAAGGTAAGATTGCTCTACTGTCTTCCTGTCGAGGAAGTCTGAGTGTTGAGATACTCTTTGCAGTGCGAACACCCCTCAACCACATCATAAACTATCTCGAGATGGCGCTCGAAGGCCCTCTAGATGCAGACACTCGCGAATCGCTCGTGCGATCGCACCACGCCTCTCGCGCATTGGTGCACGTCATCAATGACTTGCTTGACCTAACGCGCACAGAGCAAAATCAAGAACCCTTCTTACAAGACCCGCTTGATCTCAGTGAAGTGATCGAGGATGCTGTAGCAATACACCGCTTGGAAGCTCAACGACGAGGTGTGCAGTTCGAGATCATCGAAAATCCTTCGGGTACTCCACAGACTCTGCTCGGAGATCGAGGCAAAATAAGGCAGATTGTGGCCAACGTCACGGCCAATGCAGTTCGGCATACCAAGGAGGGCATGGTCACTCTCGAATGGGGCGAACTCTCGAAAGATTCAGATGATCCAAGCGAGGCCTCACTCGACACCATCAAGATCGGTATTTCCGTCACGGATACGGGTGCTGGCATACCTGAAGACCAGCTTGAGGCAATGTTCAGGACTTTTGAGCAAGTCGAGACCGACAGTGATAAAGCAGTCGTCTCCCAGTCTTCAGGTGGTTCACTAGGGCTTGGCCTGGCTGTGGTTGCTCGCATCGTCTCTCAAATGGGCGGGCAACTGCGTGTGGAGTCCAAGGTCGGGTCCGGCTCCAAATTCACCTTCGTCTTGCACTTCCGCCTGCCTGGTCCTGGCACCAGTCAGATGTCTCGGAGCTCCTCGATGTCTATCAAGAGCTCGGAGCACGGTTGTGATGTGCGCACGCCCAACCCAAACACTGGAGCACCAGGAGCACATGCTGTACGCCGCTCAAACAGTGGTGGCAGCTTCAGTGGTAGTCTCAGTGGCAGTCTGAGCGGTAGCGTGCTCTCCAAGGGGGCTTCCGACCACTCCAAGAAGTCAGAGATCGACTCGCTGGTTGAGGCTATCAGTCGAGATCCAATGTCGCCGGCCGCCAAGCAGTCCGGTGGCCAGACTTCTGCACAGAAGCCTCTCGTATTACGATCTAGGGCAGCCCAGACTGGCCAGGTGGAAGTCAGAGACTCCAACACCCCAGTGCGGTCAATTCGGATCAGCGATAGCGATGTCGAGGTCCCCTCGGTCCCGGGAGCAAGTGCAAGCGCGAGCGGCCGACCTAGTCTGCAAAGGCAGCCAACTACTGGGCCTCCTGGAGATTCTGGCAATACAGCGTACAGCATGATGGGTCCATCGACTCGTCCAGTACCGAGACGAGCAGCTACAAGTCACTCGACTCAGCATCAGCACTATTCCAGCAGCGGTTCCGTGCACGAGGCGATGGCGAGCCCAAACAGGACGCTCAAGATCATGATAGTGGAGGATGACGCTATCAACCGGGCGATCTTGCTGAAGAAGCTCAAAAAGGACTACTCCCATGTTGTGTCCTCCACTGTTCATGGAGAAGAAGCAGTACGGCTGTTCGAGAAGGACAGAAACTTTGACATCATCTTGATGGACCTTCAGTGAGTCGCTGCTCTAGGTCGTAGCCCTTGAAGCCGCTGACATGCAATCTGTCCTGCTCACAGGATGCCCATCTGCGACGGCTACACAGCCACTAAGCGGATACGTGCGTTGGAGCAACAATCTCCGACGCCTGCGCCATCTCCTTCTTCAGGCCAACCAAGCCATCCCAGCCGTCCACACCATGTACCCATATTCGCGGTCTCGGCTTCTCTGCACGAACATCAACACGGGCAGCTCGTCGAGTGCGGCTTTTCTGGCTTCATCCTGAAGCCTATCAATTTCTCCCGCCTTGAAGAACTCATGAAAGGTTCCTTCGATCAGTCAATCCTCGACGCCAATCAGTATCAACCCGGGCGTTGGGAAAAGGGCGGCTGGCTATCGGGCACAAGCCCAAAGTCACCTTAAGTGGCATGAATTCCTTCTTTTCCCAATCTGGCACTTCTGAACGCATTCCCCAGGCCAACATTTTCCGTACTCGCACTTTTTCCATCAGTACAACGACCAATAGGTGTAGGCAGTGCAACCACACATCAATTGGCAACCTCAACAACTCAGTAATCTGGCACGCGTCAGTCTTCTGCTTTACCACATCATCTCAACACACCACAGTCTTTCGAGGGAAGACTTCCTTTTAGACGACTGGCAGTCAGGGCCAGCCACAATTGTAAACAGCTCATCATTCCACCGCATATACACGAGAAAGACAAGCTTGGAAAGTACCAAAGGCTGTTGTGCTGCAACACCACTGTATCATATGACAAACATTGCTTGTCAGCCATTGGCTTTGTGTGCCAGACCGTGGCGACTCGCGAAGATGCGTGTTCGGTGCCGGCACGAGGCATGAATACAGCGGCTTGAGAGTTCTCTGACAAGGTGTCCGTTCATGCGTATTGCTCCGGCCGTGTACTTTTGCTCGCGCCTGGGTGGTGTTACTTTGATAAACGTGACTCGTCACAGCTCTGCTACAGCACAACCGGTCACGCACTTGGACGGACCATGGGCAGCTCCGCGACGCGACAGGCATCACTCGTCTGCTCTGCGTGCTCTCATACGACGCGAATGGGTGCGACACCGGCGCGGACAGCCGCTCGCACGCTGTCGAGCTCCAGCCGGTCACACGGGCCTGACAAGTCCAAGTACATCCTCAAAGAGCATGGCGCAGCGTTTCCCAAGGGTTTTAAGGCGGGAGTGAGTCATTGACCGCGTCCTTTGGGATAGTGCCGCTTGCTGCCGTACGCTTGGGCGCTGACATGCGGCCGGTCTGTCTATCCAGGGAGCATCTTCAGGCGTGAAAAAGAACGGTGCTCTGGACCTTGGGTTGATCACTTCTACAACTTCCCAACCAGCCAGTGCTGCTGCGTGCTTCACCAAGAATGTCTTCCAAGCTGCGCCTGTGCAGGTCTCGCAGGCCGTCCTGCGGCAGAACGGCGGCAGAGCGCGCTCGCTCATAGTGAATTCAGGCTGTGCCAATGCAGTAACGGGCAAGCAAGGTCTGCAGAATGCATGGACCATGGCACGCAAGACGGACGAGAACCTCGCTACTGCTGGACAGGCAGCATCTGCTGATTCCAGCGATACGCTGGTCATGTCGACTGGAGTCATCGGGCAGCACGTGCAGATTGACAAGATCATCTCCACTTTGGCTGGCTTACCTGCACAGCTGGGAGACAACTACAAGAGCTGGTCCAACGTGTCAAAGGCTTTCATGACAACAGACACGTTTCCCAAGCTTCGAACGCGGTCTATACAGCTCGGCGGGCAAGAAGTTCGCTTTGTGGGAATAGATAAAGGCGCTGGCATGATTCATCCTCGAATGGGTCCACCGCACGCCACGCTCCTTGGGATGATAGCGACAGACGCAGCTATAGAGCCCCGTGCTCTGCAATCAGCCCTTACATACGCCATCGACCGGAGCTTCAACTCTATCTCGGTCGACGGCGACATGAGCACCAATGATACAGTCGTTGCGCTCGCCAACAGCGCAAGTGGCGCGAACACAATCTCTTCAGAGTCGTCCAAGGACTTTGATCTGTTCAGAGGCGAGCTTACAGACTTTGCGACTGAGCTGGCTAGCTTGGTCGTGCGAGACGGCGAGGGAGCAACCAAGTTTGTCAAAATTACAGTCAAGGCAAGTGTTTGATCATGCAAAATCCCTCTTTGCAGCGAGAGGCTTATTGTCAGCTTGGACGTACAGGGCTCTCCCAATTACGAAGACGCGCATCACATCGCTTCAGTCATCGCTCGCTCGCCACTCGTCAAGACAGCCATTCACGGTGCCGATGCCAATTGGGGCCGCATTCTGTGCGCGACAGGCTACAGCACGCCTTCGTTTGCAATAGACCCAACGAAAGTTAGCGTCACGTTTGTGCCTACCGATGGTAGCGAGGCGCTCAAGACGCTGGTCAATGGTGAACCACTGGCTGTGGACGAAGCGCGGGCGAAGAAGATCTTGGATCTCGAGGATATAACAATAGAGGTTGATCTGCAGTTGGGAAGGGAGAGCGCGTCATAGTGAGTTTATATTTCCTCGCTCGGCTTCGAGAAGGGCTTCCGCTCACGCTCCTCATGCTTTCCAGCTACACATGCGATTTCAGCAAGGTAAGCGTTAGACAGGTCGATCAGATCCTTCTTTGAGCGCACGCTGAATGATTGGGCGTCTCGTCGTCTCTTGGTTGTCTGACGAATTGCGTGTTTGGCTATCTAGGAATATGGTAAGACGCGCATGGGATTCTGTGAGCTCATGCCAGCTGCTGATTGCTAGTCTCTGTTGCAGTCACGATCAATGGAGACTATCGCTCGTAGCTGGTCTTGAGGCAAAGGCAACGATTTCGCAGGAAGGGACTGGCATCTCGAAATGCTAGCTTGCACTGGACAAGGGTATGATTTGGATCCTAGGTTTTTAGGAGAGCGATAGATGCTATAGTCAAGAAGCTTCGTGAGGCTGGAGATGTGATGACCAAGTGTTCTGCTGGACCAAGCAACTCGCGAGCTAGAACAATGTTGCTCTCCGCCTTCAAAGGTAGTCGCCACCTCGCAGTCCACGCTTTTGCTGCTCTGCTCTGGCGCTCGCACGCTCTGCAACCCAGCAACACCTCGCGAGCTGTCAGCGCGCGATGAACGGCGTGGTGGAGCTCACCGACGAGTCTGGGCCAAATGCACGCACGACGCGGGCAAAGAACCGCGTCCTCGCCTCGCCCGGGTGAGCTGGACCGACGAGCTGCAGGCATGGAAGAGGGCAATGGCGCAACTGAAGCTGAGCTGAGCTGTCCGGATGAAACGACACGCAGCCGCGCACCGTGGTACACCATCGAGGGACGCCCGCTCGAGGCCTACATCATCGGCATCGCTGGAGGGAGCGCCTCGGGCAAGGTCAGTCTGCCATCAGGCGAGCAGAGGCTGATCGACGAACGCGCATAGCTGATAGCAGCTGATGGCCTGTCACGTAGACTCGGGTAGCGCAGTGCGTCCAATTACGTCTTATGATAGTCATACTTTGGTCTGGCCAACTCCTTGTCTGGCTTTTCCCGCAGAGAAATCCTCAAGTCCCTCAATGTACCCTCGGTCCTGGTAGTCTCGCAAGACAGCTTCTATAAGTCGCTCACGCCGGAGCAAAGCAAGCGAGTGAGCTGGAGTATGCTCACAATGACTTATGGTTGCTGATGCTAGACTTGATCAGGCATTCGAAAACGAGTATGACTTCGACTGCCCCGCCGCCTTTGACTGGGACACGATGCGGGACTGTGTCACCGAGCTCAAGCAGATGAAGTCTGTCGAGATACCAGTGTACTCGTTCGTAGAGCACCAGCGGACAAAAGAGACGCAGTACCTCTATGGAGCATCCGTCATTATCTTGGAAGGGCTGTTCATCCTGTCTGATCCAGAACTGCGGAATCTTATCGATATGAAGGTGTTTGGTGAGTCTGCAAATATCCTCTTCACCTCCACCTTGACGCTCATGGGGGGCTTTTCAGTGCAATGCGACTCGGACTTGATGCTGGCGAGACGAATACGAAGAGACATCATCGAAAGAGGCAGAGACACACAAGGCATCATCACCCAATATCTGAAATGTGAGCAAATCTCGGGCAAACCAAATTCGAACGCTTCGCTGATGCATATGGTACCGAACGCAGTCGTCAAGCCTAGTGAGCGGCAGCGCGTATGATCTCATGCTTGCACACTGCTGATCGGGCTCTTCATTCAGGCTTTGACGACTTCATCCTTCCAACAGCTCGACATGCAGACGTCGTGAGTATGCTTGGAACTGCGTACACTCTTCTCTCGCTTACAATCGCATATCAGATCGTACCCGGCGCTTCGAATACCGTCGCAATAGACCTTATTGCCACGCATGTGCGGCGGCAGCTCGCAGACCGTGCATTGAGCCATCGTCCGACTTTGACGGCACTTTCAGGTGTGCACAAAGACATCTCGGGGCAGCAGATACTTCCACCGACTGTGACAGTGCTTGAGCAGACCCCACAGCTTCGAGTGAGCAGACCTCCTCCACCTCGGCCTGGTACACTCGTATTTGCTGACGTACATGCTGCAACAGGGCGTGCATACTGTCATAAGAGACGCAAGTTGTTCTCGAGAAGACTTTATTCACTTTGCGACACGGCTTTCCGTCTCTATTGTTGAAGAGGCTTTGCGGTTGTTGCCATGTCCTGACAAGACGGTCGAGACGCCGCCAGGGTACACGTACCACGGAAAGCAATTCCACCTAGAAGTAGGTCTTTGTAGCTCTGATGACACCTTGACAATAAGTCTTACACTGACCTGTCTCTTTCATTGCGCAAAGCACCTCGTGGGCGTTTCAATCCTGCGTTCGGGGCAGTGTTTCGAAAAGGGTCTCCGACGAGTGATCCGAGACGCGATCCTTGGATCTCTCCTCATCCAGCAAGACGACCAAAGTGGAGAACCGCTCCTTTTCCACGCGTCTTTGCCACCTGTCCTCAAGAAGCGATCAACTGCCGCCAGCACGTACGTCTTGCTTTCGGACAGTCAGATTGGGACGGCAGCAGCTTGTATCATGGCCATTCGGATCTTGCTTGACCACGGTGTCAGGGAGGAGCAGTAAGTCAAACGAGTTCCGGTTCTGTATGCGGCGGGGGCACCCGAATTGACTGTCTTTTGGCAGTATCATCATGATGTGTTTTGTCATTGCAAGATCAGGCGGAGTTCATGCCGTCGCACGAGCTTTCCCGTGAGTAGGATGCAACAAGGGCAGAGAATAATATTCGAGCCTTCATGCCTAATGGTTCTTGACCTGGCAGTGCCGTTCGCATCGTAACATCTGCCGTAGATTCGGAACTCGAACAGCGCGAAATTCCGATAAATGAAGTCGACCCACTTACAGGGGCATCGGTGACACGAGTCAAGAAGTGCTGGGCTATCCTTCCGGGCGGTGCGTGTCTTTTAAATAGTGAATTTGACAGCCGGCGTAAACTAAGGCTCGGTCTCGGTCTCCTCCTGCTTTGGACTACCGCAGTTGGCAATTTCGGCAACCGGTATTTCGGTACTGAAGTCTGAGGTCTACGTATGTATTCGCATTGTTGTTGTGTCACCAAACTCCAGTCTCCTGCATGCGCAACAGTTTATCTTCGCAATCTAGCAAAAGTCGTCGGCTACCAACGTTGCTGGAAACGTATTCCCTAGACTGAGATTACCAGCCTGTATATCTTTCAGACCTCGAATGTTGAGCAAGATACACGACCATGCCCAGGCGCCTTCGGAGGACCTGAAGTACGCGTAATTGGGGCTACTCCTGGACAAGGCGGAGCATCAAGACTCGACACTATCGTTCAAGACAGAGACAGGGAAGAGCAGGCAAGGCCAGCAGCGCATCAAGACATCGGCAAGAGATGTCAATGCGATTGTCAGCATCGAGGGAGGAAGCACGCTGATGCGAGCATCGCACAGTCCAAGGGCGGAGACGCGCAAGGAGGCAGGAGCCAGGCACGGCTGTGGCGCAAGCGGGCAGAGGCCAGCTCGAGAATGGGCGGCCGTCTGGGCCCTCTGCGCGTCGACTGAGGTCTTTGTGACGCGTGCATTGCCGCTGCTCTGCTCTGCGTTAACGTCCGGTCGGAGCACGCAGCGCTTGCGTGCATCTCGAGGCGACCGACCGCGGCTGCAGCGGGCAGTGAGGGGTCACAGACGAGCAGTGAGGGGACACACGGCCTGTCTCGACACTCTACATCAAGCTTGACATCTGTGCTGGTCTGCTCTGCCGCGTCTGGACTATCTGGCCCTCTTGTCTAGGCTTGCCGCCGCTGGCCGTCCACCACGACTCGGGAGGACACACGCCCACACGCCAGTCCAGTCTCCTCGCCAGCCCTTGCAAACCGGGCTATGCCGACGCCGAGATGCCCTCGCTCATCCACCACTACGAGGCGCTCAATCTGCTGGGCCTGCGTGTCGACGAGGGTCGCCTAGAGCTCATCAGCGTCATCGGTCACGGCGCCGAAGGGGACGTCCTTCTTGCGAGGAATGTCGCGCCGCCTGGTCTGGACAGCCTGTACACGGATGAGCTATATGTAAGTACAATGTGTGAAAACGGTTGTGTTGCTTCCCTAGGAACTAGTCGTTGACGCTTGCTTTTCACCGTCCACAATCCCTGTCGCTGCAGGCCGTCAAGATTGTGTCCAAACTCGGCATAGATGGTCGAGCACTCGTCCATCTGCAAGACGAAGTCACTTTACATCACCGCGCCTGCTCTGAGCGACATCCTGGCATCGTCTCTCTTGTCAACGTCATCGAGTTGCCAGATACGCTCTTCCTCGTCTCGGCATTCGCACCTTCTGGCGACCTATTCGAACGCATCCTTGACCCTGAGCGGCCTCGACTCTGCACCCGCCCTGACCTCGTGCGGTCCATCATTCTCCAGCTCATCGATGTTGTCGACTACCTCCACGCAGAAAAGGGAATTGCACACCGGGATATCAAACCAGAGAACCTATTCTGGATCGAAGCAGGCGCGGACGCGGACTTTGACACGAGCATGCAGCCGGTCGACACCAGGGCATGTCCAGATGTCTCACTGGGACGCCTGCTCGTCGGCGACTTTGGCTTGGCGACGGAAGACCGCTTCGCTGCTGACTTTGGTAGTGGCACATCCTTCTACACGAGCCCTGAAGCGGCAGGTTACTTTCGCAAGCTTGCGTCCTTTTCTGGTAGCGGCATGTCGCCTGGTGGTGCTCTGCTGAGTCCTATACACTTGATGAGTGATGGCAAGTCTCTTCTGCCAATCCCTTCGCCAAATGACGTCGGCAGCCCTTTCATCTGGGAAAACCGCCTTTCGTACGATACATTTAGTTCCGACGTCTGGTCTATCGGCATTGTGCTCATCAATCTCGTCTGCGAGCGCAACCCTTGGCAATACGCGACATCTTCCGATGAGACATTTGCTGCCTATGTCGAAGACCCGGAAAACACGCTCATCGTGATCCTGCCCACCTTGAGCGATGAATGCCACGAGCTCCTCAAGCGTGTCCTCAAAGTCAACCCGAGGGAAAGACTGACACTGCAAGAGATGAGAGCCGAAGTCTTGAAGATTGTTGCATTTACTCGACTTGAACCTGGCGAAGTCGAGTATGGTGCCATTGAGCACGGCGAGATGCGAGAGGCGCCTATGAGCTGGGAAGAGGCCACGACTGGACAGCGATGCAGCACGCCTGGCTCAATCTACTCTTCTCACTCTCCATCTCTGGCGCCGTCGTCGGCTTCTGGCTGGTGGAGGTCAGACTCTGACCTTGCCGGCACAGGTACAACAGGCAGCATTGATGGCAAGCCCGTGCATTGCTCGCCTGGCTCTCCACAATCTTCCATCGTGTCGTCGACGAAGCCCGAGTGCAATGTCGGCGATGTCACCGGAGCGACCGCCATCGTGCAAGCTACGGCCACTCGACCAAAGAGACCTCAGCCGCTGCCGCTGCAGACTCAAGCTGCCAATGGAGCGCATATTTCTCCAACTGGTATTGGCTCAGCTTGCCTTGCGCGGTATGCACGTCCGCCTTCTTCGGCTCAGCTTTCGTTCACTCGCGTACCCGCTACTGCGCCTGCAATTCGATTTTCTGGCCCTAATGCAACGACTTCGCCGGCTCGGGGCAATCCAGCTGCTGCCGGTGGAGTTGGAGCTGGAGCTGCCAGTGCTGGTCTGGTGTTCTCGAAGCAGAAGATCGAGACGATCAGGCTCAAGATGCCAACGCCGCCCTCTACTGGGTTATTGAACCATCCTTCCATGCTTGTACCAACTCGCAAGCTGCCCCCGCTCGTAAACACAGATGCGAGCTCTTCGACGGACCTATCTGCGCTTGTGGCGTCTGTTCCTTGTGCGCTCTCGCTGTCTGAGAGCACGAACGCAAGCAGTGAGGATGGACTGGTGACGCCTTCGAATGAAGGACCGGCCGCTGATTTCCTCGGTCGTGGCGATGGAGGGCAATTTGGGACGCTCATCAAGGTCGCAGCCGAGCATGCGTTGGCGATCAACCAAGGGACTTGCGCATCAGACGAGCTTGCCGTGTCCGCCAAAGCACCGCTCACGCCGCTTCTTCTGACTCCCACGTCTGGACACGGCGCACGTCGCTACCACCCCTACGGCATGGTGCCTGTGGGAGTGCCCAGCACTCCTTCTGCTCAGACAGGTGGACATGGCTGTCCGAGCGCTTCTCTGAATGTCATCAATTCGCCGCTGAGGATGGCGCAGCAGGCCTTTCTCGACAGGCACTATGGTCAGCAGATGCAGCAGCAGATGCACGGCGCATACATGGCTTCTCTTGCGCAATGCTCGCCCAGGAGGGGAAGCGTGCCTGTGCTCATGATGAGCGAGGCTAGCCGCATGGGCAGCGTGCTCGGAAAGGGAGGGTATGGGAATGGAAGACTGGAGATGGACCAGCTGCCCACTCTGCCTCGGCGAAGGCGTCCAGAGTGAGCAGCGATCCTGTCCCATTGCTTTCCTTTTTCTCTTTTCCTTCTCCATTCAAATCACGTGCTTCTTTCTTTCTTCATCATTTGCATTTCTTCCGCCCGCGCTAGATCGTACGAGGAATTTGTTCTGTGTTCCATCAGTGTATTCGCTAGTCATTCACCTGTCCATAGTCGATGTCTTGCGAGGATGTGCCTGTACACGCCTTCTCCCAAGTCACGTGCCTCTTGCAGTCTACGCGCCTCTGCGCCACCCGCAAACAGATCGAAGAGCGGCGGCGGCGAGCTCGACGAATGGACGAGGGACGCCCTCAGACCAACCGCAGCGACGCACCCAGCACAGACAGCACACGCGCAGCACACGTCCAACCCCCGTCGCACTCCTCCACACTCCCTTGTCCCCGCTCTCTGCCTGGTCTCGCCGTGTTTTCCCTACGCAGCCAGCCAGCCAGCCCGTCAACAACACAGGGCCAATTGCGATCCAGACTGGACAGGGAACTGCACCCACCCAAGGCACACGCACAAACCACAGCGAGAGCACACGTGAGACCGTTGCAGGCGCGCAGCTGGGTGCCCCCCGTTGGCGTTGGCGCGAATGGCTGTGAGTCGCGGGCGGGGTCTCCTTCACCTTGAGGCCATTGGACGGAACGCTGACTGGGACGAACACACACACCTCTTCTGACTTGAATCCACCATGGACATGGACACCATCAACGAACACACGCCCGCCCTACTGCCGCCTCACAAACACTCGCTCCGCTACCTCCTCAACTCGACTGCCGGCCTCGACGACATCAACGACGTCCACGGACACGATCGACCACGCCGCCACCGCTATCAACACTGCTTGCCCGTCCCTTCCTCTGCGGTTGCTCATGCGTCTGTACCGGCATACTCTACTGCTGCTGCTGGCCGCCGCTGTGCTCCTCCCCTGAACGCCCCGCCAACGGATCGCACGGACTTTGACTTTGACTTTGACGACGACAATCTCCAATCTTCCATCGCTCCCGCCAACAACAACAACCGCAACAATCGCTCACGCTCACGGAAACGCAACACTCGCTCGCGCAACAATGCACGCACACGCGCATCTTCAAATGCCTCCAATGCCTCGCACCTCTCCAATGCTCCTGCTCATGCCCTTCCCTCTCTGCCTGGCAAATGTGACGCTGCCAACCTGCACCCGGTCGTTGCTCGCAAACAGAGCCGCAGACCTCAGACCAGAGCGGCTGCTGGCACCGGTGCTGGATTAGCTGACGAGAACCGCGCTGTAACTGCGGTGAGATCATCAAAGAACGCTGGGCTCGCCTTGAAAAGTCGCAATGTGTGTGGATCGACAGCCCGGAAAACGAGCACTGAGCTGATGGATGGAATCTGCAGAGCAACGTCGCGACTACAACCCTTGCAAGCCTCAAAGGTGGCAAGGCAGGTGCTGCAGAAAAGCAAGTCAAGTCCGAGAAGCCTTCCAGTGCCGCTCCAGAAGCGGCGAAGCGCAGGGCCGCCCTGGCCAATTCATCCAACAAGGTCCCTCAGCTGGCCGCTGGCGGCAGAGGAGGGGCAAACCGGCTCGTTGTCGCTGCTGATCCCAAGCAAGCATCAAAAGCCAGCGATGCATCTTCTACTACTTCCTCGTCGGTAGCTGGTGCTCGCCGCCCTGCTTTCCCGCGCAGAACCTCGACACGCTCGTCTGCTGCGGATGTCAAAGTCAAGGATGAAGACACTACGATGGACGGCGTTTCGGAAGTTTCGCGACCTATCAAGTCTATGCGTGGTGCTGCTGCTTCGTCGAGGCTCTCGGAAGTCAGCAATGGCGTCCTCGGCAGTCGACCTACCAACATTCCTCGCCGTTCCTCCACTTCTACCGCATCCACCAAGAATGCCGGGCTTAAGCAGTCTTTGCGTTCTACAGCAGCCACTGCCGCCGTCGTCGAGCAAGCTCCAATCTTACAACAAGCAGAGCCAGTGAAGAAATCCACTAAGAATGCAGGTCTTCGGCTCAAGCGAGAGATTCAGGCGCTGGAAGATGACGCCGAAGCTGGTCACAATAGCTCAAGCAGCGGCAGACTCGGTCTTTCCTCCACTGCCGACAATGATGGTCGCGCTGAACGATCTGAACGCCGTCGAAGCAAGCGTCTGCGCCAATCCGATCCTGAAGCTGCCTTGGCTGAAGAAGCTACCGCAGCAGCTGCTATTGCAGTTCCCTCAACTTCGACATCTGCAGTCCTCGACCCTACGTACTCTGAGCTTGAAGAAGCGGCCCTTGCTGAACGCTCGGCTGCGGAGACTGTCCGACGAATCATTGACACGCAAGATGACGTCGACGATGACAAGCTTGACGATAGCGAGATTGAAACGGACAATGAAGAAGAGGAGAATATGTATGAGCAGGCCAAGGACGCTGGGTGGGAGGATCTAGACATTGGCGATGAAGACGACCCGCTCATGGTGTCCGAGTATGTCATCGAGATTCACAACTACATGAAGGAGCTCGAGGTGGGTTGTTGCATCCTTGCTGTACAGTGCAAGAGTCAACCTGGCTAACTTGTCTCGTCATGGCATAGGTCCAATCGATGCCAGATCCGCACTACATGGACCGCCAGAGCGAGGTAAATTGGAAAATGCGCAGTATCCTCGTCGACTGGCTCATCGAGGTGCACAGCAAGTTTCGCCTCCTTCCCGAGACAATTTTCCTCGCCATCAACATTGTCGACCGCTTGCTGTCGATCCGCACCGTCTCGTTGGTCAAGTTTCAGCTGGTCGGGATTGTCTCGCTGCAAATCGCAGCAAAGTATGAAGAAGTCGTTTGCCCTTCTGTTTCTTCATTCCTCTACATGACCGACGGATGCTATACCGAAGAAGAAGTTCTCTCGGCCGAACGCTACGTCCTCAAGCAGATTGACTTTGACCTCTCCTATCCCAACCCTATCTCATTCCTCCGACGCGTCTCCAAAGCAGATGGTTATGACATTCAGACGAGGACTGTCGCAAAGTACTTTATTGAGATGAGCGTCGTGGACCGGAAGTTCATCAAGTACCCACCTAGTATGGTTGCTGCCGCTGGTGTGTGGCTCGCGCGAAAGATTCTCGACCGTGGAGACTGGGTGAGTGGGAGATTGACGCGAATCGCGTCTGAGATAGGGATCAGTGCTGAATCTGTCTTATTAAATGCCACAGGATGCCAATCTTGTCCATTATTCGACCTATTCCCAACTCGAGCTGCTGCCCTGCGCGCAGCTCATGCTCGACTATGTGCTTCGGCGCTCTCAAAGCCCAGGCGAACCCGTCGAGCACCCTCACTTTACGAAAAAGTACAGTGCAAAAAAGTTTTATCGCGCAGCGGAACTTTGCCGCGTTTGGGCCGAACGACGCTACCTCGTTCGTAAATCTGGATCAGCGGCAAATGCCAACACTTCGGTACTTAGCGCTTCAGCTGTTCAATCGCTCTTTACGGGCCTCGAAGGGGGTGGACGACTCGAGGAATGGGAAGACGAAGGCGAGGTTCTGCCGGAAGTCGACTTTGATTGATCTGGGATCGTACTTCTGGACCCGGCAACTCCTACGCGTATCGAATAACCCCGCGGTCGGTGTTCGAGTTAGTCAGGCCATCAGTCAAGACTATGTTCATCAAGAGCAGACTGCAAGTCCTCCGCCCGACCATGTCACGACCGACTCACCAATCGCATAAATTGCAGAAAGTCGCCATTCCCACAGAAGTCGTGACAGCCCATCACCCAAAAGCGCTTGGCATCTTGCCAGTGTTGCAAACTTGTCGCCCTCGTCGTCACCGTCAAATGGACAAAGACCCAAACTTTCGCCCTTGTATTCCTACCGCCCGCAGCCGTCGTTAACTTCGTTCCAATCTATCAACACACCAATGCAAAACCAAGCCTGCTGCTCGTTTCTTCTCTTTTCGCTTCACGATTCAAGATCCCGAGATTCGGCCGTCCGGTCAAGCTCCTCCTTGTCGCCAAACCACGTGCCCAATTCATTGTTACCCATCTCTACCCAGCCAACATCGTCATCGTCATCGTCGTCGTCGCTCTTCCTCTCTGTTTCCTCTGCCTTTCTTCTATACTACCGCTCTTCGCATGTACACGAACTCTTCTTCTTCTTCTTTCTCTCTCTCTTCCTCTGTCCTGTCCTGTCCTGTACCCATGCATCATGCCATGTCGCAATGCTAGACGAATGATACGGTACCGAGTCTCGAGGCCGGTTGGCCAGTTGAATTGACAGGTGCTCGTGAAACTCAACTAACGAGCGAGCACACCTGCGTGTGCAGTCTTTGCTGATGTTGCGGTGGATCACTCGAGTTGGCTCCACTGTCGTCATTGAATTCGAGGCAGAAAGCGGCCTGGAATGGAAGCTGCAATGGCGGTCAGAGGCATGGAAGACGGGAGCATATGCGAGCATGTAGGGTGTATGGAATGCAGTATAGAGTGCTCCAGCGTTGACTGCTGCGGCCCTATCTCAATCAAAGCTTTTGCGCTTCCTCGACTTTTGTCTTCTTCTCACCGTCTCACTTTTGCCTCTTGACCAGCAACCACACACTCGGACAACGAACAAGCAAGCAACGAGCAACGGTCCCTCCCCAGCGATGGGCGAGGACCACGAGCAGCGCGACGAGAGCACCGCGAGGGAGCGCCTCTCGCTCGACGGCTCCTGCGACGTCCTGCGCCGGCTCGAGTTTCGCGGCGCCCTCGACGACGACGACGACGACGGCGACGTCACCCTCGACTGGGACAAGCACAGCACGCAGCGCAGCCTGGGCTGGCCGCCGCACCTCGTCGACAGCACGCTCGACTGGTGGGCCCAGCGCGTCCACCCAGACGACCGCCCGCGCGTCCTCGCGTCCTTCTACCGCGCCCTCGAGCCAGAGAGCACCTCGAGCTACTGGTCAGAGTCGTACCGGTTCAGGGTGTACGATGGGAGCGACAGCCGCCTGCCGCCGTTCTCGAGCAGGCGACCGACGTCTTCTGCGTCGTCTGCTGCCTCGCTCCAAGAGCTGGATGGTTCTGCAAGGCCGTCATCCTCCTCGTTGTCGTTGTCGTCGTCGCTGACTGCATCCCAGCGCGAGCAGGCCAGCGGGACCAGGGTCGAAGCAGCACAGGCTCCACGACTCGCACAGTCGCGCTCTGCCTCGTCAAGCGACATCTTCCAGGCGCAACCGCCATCCCCTCGGTCTCCCTCTCCCTCGTCGTCGACTCCCGTCGCCGCGCACGCCTCTGCTGCCTCGCGCCCAGGTTCAGCGCACTCTGCCTCTCGCGACTTCCCAGCGCACGCCTACATCACCGTGCTCGACCAGCTGCACATCACGCGGGGACCACCAGCGCACCCCTCGACGTCGTCCTCGACGTCGTCCTCGTCCTCGTCTGCCTCGCGCCCTCCGCGGCACGCGATCGGGTCCCTCTGCGCCCTCGAGCAGCGCATAAAGACCTCTGAAGCCCTCGACAGCAACCGCGCACGCCTCATGCGGCACATCAGCACCGTCTCCAGCACGAGCGCCGTGACCAGCGCCTCGTCCTCGTCCACCACCTCGGGCGGGTCTGGCAGCAACGCGGGCTCGTTTGCCTCTGCAATGACCTCACCAAAGAGCAGGATGGCCTCGAGTCTGGCTTCTGCGGCCACGGCGACGATGGGAGCAGCGACGTCTGTAATCCACTCGCTCGCACTCACCACCTCGCCGACCAACACCAGACCGCCGCTGTCCTCGTCGGCCTCGTCGTCCCATCAAGCGACGTCTTCCTCAAATTCAAATGCTGCAGTCATAACTCCGACCGGCGCAAAGGCATTCAGCTTTCTCGACGTCGAGGGAGTCAGGACAGTGCTGGAGAATACGACATCCGGGCTTGTCATGTGGGTTGTCTATATGCCGGCCGTTGCAGTGCGGCCTTTGGCTCGCTTGAGGGAAGAGCCGCCTCGCTGACTTTGTAGTCCGTTCTATTCTTTGCTGCGGTCCACTCTGACAGGATCGACTCGAAAGGCTTCTCGACGTACATCAACTCGGCTGGCATTGGAATCACTGGCTATGACAGCCTCGAAGATCTCAATGCCAGCGGCCTCACCTTTCACTATACCGTCCAGTGCGTCCTCCTACTTTCACTCCCGCTCGTGCATATTGGCCACGTGCCGTGGTATGACGGCTGCGATCATCAAGCTATAGCAGCTGACACCGTTTGCTTCTTACCATTCTGCGTACAGCGGCCAGCACCCAGACGGCACCAATTACCCTATGGAAGACTGTCCGATCATCCAGGCCATCGCAGCGCTCAAGCGTACGCGGAACCACTCTGACACGTTTTGGCGCAAAGACGGGACGGCCTTTCCAGTCGTCTGGTCCTGCTCGCCCATCTCAAAACTAGGCAAAGCTATTGGAGCAGTCCTCGAGTTTCGAGATGTGACAGAAGAAAAGGCACTGGAGAAGGATAAGCTCAAGGCGACCCTCATGACGAAGCACCAGGAGATTACAATCAGAGAAGCGAATGCAAGCAAGCAGAGAATGACTCAATTCTTGGATTATATTGCGCACGAGCTGCGCAATCCGCTGGTGAGTGTTGCGAGTTGCCATTCATGCGGAAAGCCGCTGCGGAGACTTTGTCACTGACTCTGATGAATTTCTTGTTTGGCATATGCAGCATGGCATCGCCGCCAATATCGAATTTCTACGCGACTCGCTCACTGCCTTGCAAGCGACGTTTGAGCATCCATCACAGCAGCGACCCGGTGTTTCGCCTCTGCAGCAATCAGACACGCCAACGGCCTCTCTCTCGGGCCTCAGTACCGGCTCGCAGTCGTCTTTCCAGTCCTCGTCGCTGCGATCTGGCACCTCCTCATCGCACTCTTCCTTCAGCCACGCTTCGAGCGGCTTGCGAGCGCGCTCTCCAAAATTGCCCAGCTCAATGGGCTCTCCCGCACCTAGCGGCGTCACGGCCGCTGCGCTCTCTTCTGCCATTCTGCCATCGAAACCGAACTACGATCCACAGCGGCCCTCGCGGCCGTCCTTGTCTGGACCTGCAGACTCGTTCTCCTCGACCGCTAGTTCGGATACAACACAAGGGCCCCCGACCAGCAAATCGCCGCAGAAGCAGACTAGCACCCGAAAGTTTACTTCATCTCCAGAAAGAGGGCAACAGCCGCACCGTGACAAGAACGGTGCTTTCAAATCCCGTCCTGGCGCGACTGCCATTCAGCAACTGGAGGATTCGGCATCACAGCTGTCGAGCCTGGCTGCGGGGTCCACGCTAGACATTAGCTCCATCTCGCCGCCATCGTCCTTTGCAGGACACAGAGAAAGCTCTTCCTTACGCGCACCTTTTAACGATACAGATTCAGATAACACCTCAATACCGTCGCATGATCGCGTGCCTCAGACGCGTCCGAAATCAATAGCGACGCGCGGAAGAAACGAGCTCCCTGCATGGCACACGAGCGATGCACAGGGAGGAGACGCGGCCGCCGCCATGAACATGTCCCCGCTCCTGGCAGACATCACTAAACATACTGCTCATGCCAACTTTATAGCCAGGCAGCAGGCGGAAGGTCTCGAACATGCCGTCGAGCACAATCCCGCGCCATCGCCATTCTCAAATGCACAGCAGCCAATTCTTGGAGCCGGTCTTGCTCTGTCACCCAAGAAGCGCAAGACTTTTCAACCTGTATTGCAATCCGCACGGGATGGCAATGCGAGTTCTGAAGAAGCAACATCCGCCGATCCGAATGATCCCTCTCCACCCATTTCTGCGCCCGCGAGTCGGCTTCTCGAACCTACTAGCTCCCCTATGAGCGCGACCAGCCGATTGTCGCAGCATACCGGCACGGTCGTCGGATCACCAGATAAGGAGTCGGGCGGCTATAGCCCCTTGTCCGGGGCGGAAATACAGCAGGTACTGTCGACCTCGCAGTCATTCATCACCAGCATACGCGAGTGCGTCTTTCACGCTACGCATATCACCAACAATGTTCTCGACTTGTCGAGATTCGAGGCTGGCAAGGTCGAGTTGCTCAATGATATCGTGTACCCTGCAAGAGTTGCCAGTCTGGCCGTCGATATGATGATGGCGCGCGCTCAGGAAAAGGAGATTGAGCTCAGCTTGGATATTCCGGAGAATCAGACGTTGGTCCGTGGAGATGGCACGCGACTAGCGCAAGTCTTCTTGAACTTGCTGTCGAATGCTATCAAGGTGAGCCTGCCGCCCGGTTATTCGCTCGTTGTTATATGCTGATGACGCTTTTCGCCAGTTTACGCCGCGAGGTGGCACTGTCACGCTTCGCTTCCACATCGAGCATGTTGGCGAAAAGATTCTTCTCAATGGCGCCATTACAGATACTGGCATGGGCATGTCTAAGGAGGAGATGAGCAACCTCTTCCAGCGTTTCGGACAGTCGTCTCGAACGATCCAAGCAGAATTCGGCGGTACTGGTCTTGGCTTGACCATCTGTCAGGAGATTGTGACTTTACAAGATGGCAAGATGTCCGTTGAGAGTGAGAAGGGCAAAGGCAGCACTTTCTCGTTCACTGCCTACTATCAGCCAGCTTCCGAGGACGATGTGAAGGAGTACATGCAGAAGACGCCAGGCGCATCTCGGCGCGGGTCCTCCAGTCCAGCGCCCTCACCTTCGACCGAGACTTCGGAAAAGACAGTGCATGCCGCGATCGATGCATTCATGCCGACTCTGACTACGACGCTCACCGGTCAGGCTTCGCCGACGGGATTGCCAGAGGACCAGCAGAAGCAGCTACTCTCCTTCAAGAAGAAATTTGAAGAGGAACAGGCCACGCGGACGCCCTTCAAGTTCAAGCATATTCTGGTCGCAGAGGACAACCTCATCAATCAGAATATCATGAAGACCTACTTGAAGAAGCTGAAATACAAGTTCACAATCGTTGCCAATGGACAGGAAGTTCTCGACACCTTTGTCAACAAAGCGCACGACGAGCCGATTGATGTGGTCCTAATGGACTGCGAGGTGAGTTTCGACATATCCTCTTGTCCTACGTCGCACATTGCTGGCTCTGACTCTTGCTCGTGCTAGATGCCCGTCATGGACGGTCGCCAAGCGACGGAGCACATTCGGCAACACGAGCACTTCCGCAAAAACTTGATTACGCCACTCGATTCGCCTTTCAATTTGCAACTGGGCGCTGCTGAGATCAATTCTCTGCAGTCTTCGCCTAATAGCTCATCAGCCTCGCCCTACTCTCCGCCGTTGTCATCGCCGGGTCTTGGTCTGACCACGCCGAGTGTAGGAGGCCGACGCTTGCATCGCACACCCATCATCGGTCTTTCTGGTAATGCGCGTCAAGAGCTGGTAGATCGAGCAATGGCTAGCGGAATGGACGATTACGTGGTCAAGCCTTTCAAGCTTGCGGAGCTGGACAAGGTGCTCAAGAAGTGGGAGTCTGCCATCGATGATCAGATAGTGCACCGCAACATCACGCTCAGAGCCAAGGAGTTCCTGATCGCCAATGCAGCGACAGTCAGCAGTCCAGTCAAATCGAAGGAGGGCGGCATACCTTTCCCTTCGCTATGGCCAGCTGGCTCGAATACTGGTGGTCTGGGACCTGGCTCGCCGACCAAAGGGTCACCGTCCCGTCCGTCGCGACCACCTCTCAAATCTGCACTGTCTGCATCCCGCCTGCCTCGCGAGCACATGTTATCTTATGGCAGCCCTGACCGTTCTGCCAGACCAAAGCTACCGAGCAGGCTCAGCAACGAATGGGTGCAGCAGGTGCATCGTAATTATGCCGAGACCGCTTCTACCGAAGTTCCGCTGCAAGATCCTCGCCTGACGCCAATCATGTCGGAGCCCAACACTCCTGCAGATGGCGCATCTAGCGAGATTAGCTATATGCACATCAAGCCCGACTCGGCAGACCGCTCTGATCTCGGCAGTCACCCTGGCTACAAATCAACTGCTACGCCTCCTCTCAACATGGTCCGACCACCGTTACAATCTATTGACAGTGCCTCGAGCACATCATCAAAATTAGGCAGAAGCCTTTGAGGTGGTAGCTGCCTTGACTATCGTCTCAGTGGCTATGACTTGCTGTCCAACCACATCAGTCCACACGTTTCATTCCGGCCTCAATGCATTCGACTACGAGGCCCTGAAGAGCCTGACACGCAACCTCAGTACATACCATCGTTCAGCAAACCTCGACTTCAATGCGCTGATCCGACTTGTAGGGCATCTGAATGTCTTCCTTCGGTCTTGTCTGAAAAATTGTGCATCAAGAACGTAAATATGCTCAAAGTCAAGAAGAGTACCTGGTCAACAGGTAGCAGTCTTGAAAGTGCACCCAAAGCCTGCGACACTCAAAGTCTTTTCCTGATACAAGTCGAAAAGCAGAAAACGATTCGCGAATCCAGAAATCTGAGCCATGTAGCATAGCCAGCAGTATCAATATACCCCTCAATGTAGGAGCTAATGTATCCATTTTGTTCACTTTCACACTTTATCCCTTGCGTCGCTCGATACGACGTAGACGAGGAAATACCGGCAGATTCACTGATCAAGCCATGCCTCTTTGGGAGAAAGAGCTGTTCAACTGAAGCTCTCGAAGACTTGACGTCGACCTAGGAAATACCGGCCAGAGCGCTGAAACGACCCGAAGGTCGGAAAATCCGAGAAGCTTCAAGGATCTCAGGTAGGTTGCAAGGCACATGTTTGGACACCGGTAACTGGATTGCTTCGATCTAGAAATCGCACGGGTGGGCAAATTGCTGAATACTCGATGCGGTTTTGAACAGCGAGCAACTTCGAAGGCCCAGTCAGCAGTGCCGCCGCAGGCCAGCTTCAGTCGGTGTGAAATGGTGGCAGGTGGCGTGGTCATGATCAGCTAGCTGCCCAATAGTCAGCACCACTGTACGCTATGCCTCTTCAATTGCGAAAGGTGCGGCTTGTGATACAAATATCATGCTACAGAAAGATGTCCGGACTTCTTGTTCATCGCCCATACCGGCTTTCTTGGCTTTTCCGAATGAAAGCCAATATGCTCGTGCATGCCTTTCTGGCAATGTCCACACATTGCAACAGCTAAAGGAATAAAGCCGTTTAGCTGGCTTTCCCATCGCTCAGAACAAGTATCAGAGCTTACCTCTTCTTCACTACATGACCCTTTTGCCATTTCCAAGAAGCAAACATCTCCCTCTGTGCCGCCCACGCCCTGTCCAAAGGAAAAGCCAATGCACATTGTAGCTTGTGCGTCCCGTTCCTCTTCCGCCGTCGGATCCAGGACTATTGTCGACAAAGCTTCGTCTTCCATCTTTACGTCTTCTGATGTCGATGTGGCCGGACCGAGAATGGCCAGCCCACATGCGCAGATCATCCCTTTTGACCCAAGAGCGCTATCTACGAGTGCGCACATGGCAGCGTTTATGGATGCGGCCTTTTCCACTGCGCTTTTCTGATCGTGGTCTGCCGCTGGTGATGCTTCACTCGACGAGCCATCCGTCGCAGAAGAGTCAAAGGTCTTGAATGGCTTGGAATAGCGGGTACTTGGCAATGACAGCGTTTGAAGCGATAATTGAACAAGAGAGCGCGGGTGTCGGTGCAGCAGGAGCATGGGAGTGAAGATACACGATACCGAATGTGCGAGAGACTTGGTGTGTGGTCCTGGTAGACCTCGCAGTGGCCGGATGGTGATTTCAAGAGCTGCGCGGTCTACGAGCTCGTCGCGCAGGCGCACTTCCATCGGTCCCGAGACAGAGGCCATGACGGTGACAGGGCCTGGAACAGCGTCATAAGAGAACAGCAACAACCAGGACAGGTTGAGGATTGCAAGCATCAGCATCCGTCTTCATTCTCGACAGTCCCGTTCGAGCACGTGAGTTGCGCGCACCGCAGGAAAATTTGGCAGAGCCGTCTGCGCGCGAGAGGAGGCCCGTCTCGAGCGAGAGCTGGCGGAGCTCCTGGGGCTGCCGTCCGTCGCGCCGTGCCATGCTTGTGCGGTGGTGCAGCAGTGTCAAGAGGGAGAAGAGCGTGATCGCGTGCAGCGAGGGACTCAAGGGCGCAAGGGTGGCAAAGAGAGCGTTACATAGAGAGAAACTGCAAGATAAGCTGCAGCGAGCGTGCGGTTGACCTTGTCGAGTACAGATAGTCTCTATTTACGGCTACAGTTGGGCCCGAATGCCGCCCCTAAAAGCCTCCCTCGGAATGAGCTAGATTGTACATATTGCCTGCACTGCCGGTGAATCCCATCCAAAAGGTATCGTGGAATCTGAAATAGACGCGCTGTGATGCGCAGAAGAGACCGATACTGTACTGCACTGACTCTTGTTGTCATTGCCCTCGCCTTTCCCCCTTGCCACTGTACTACCCTATGCGCCCTTTTCGAAGATTGTGCATGTCCCAGCTGGCTTGCTCACCGCGGTCGTGACGAGCTTGCTGATGCGGCGTTTCATTCAGAGCAGGCTGCCCCTGCATTCTCCGTGGCGACCTGCGAGAGCTGGCACGAGACGATCCGCTGGTCTCCGACCCTGACTCGCTACCGGACCCATCGGTGTAATCATCAGAATACTCGGTATAGTCCGTTTGCTGCGTGCCAGTCGCATCCGTCACGTTGCGTCCACTCTCGAGGCGCGAATCTCCGCCCTGCCACTCCCTCGTGACTAGCTCTTGTGACAGATCTTGCGTTTCCGGCGGCCTTCTCAGATCCAAAGTCGCCAAGCTCTCGCTGAACAAGTTGGCCGTCTTGCCAACCTCAAACCCTGTAGTAGCCGTTGGATCGCCGAATGCGTTCGCACCAGCGGGCCCACGCGGGTCTGAAGGTCTGGCACTATGAGGTGTCGCCCGATTCGTGCTAGAGGTGGTCGTCAACTTGGGAAGCTCGACTTCGCGCCCGATCGTGTACACTGTGATGGACTTGATGGGACCGGCGTAGTGCGAGTTGCCGTAAAAGACCCATGTCATAGATGACAGGAACAGCACAAAGACGATCACCGGTGCTGCATACGAGAAGGAAGCTGCGTGAAGGCATAAGTCATCAGCAACTTCAACTTGCTGCGACGGCATTCTGTCAGGAACTCACTGCTTGTGATTGGAAAGTAGTGCGGACAGCACATCATCACAATGATGAGACCGATATACAGCGAGCCAATCGCGCCAATATACTTGCTCGCACCGCGGAGTGTCCACTCGTTTCGTCCATCTATATCAAGTGCGCCTTTCGGACATGCCAGATAGCACAGCACAGGCATGACATAGGCCAGCACGAGCGAAGTCCCACATCCCGCAAGGATCAGGCTTGTCACGATCTGTGAGCTTCCAGCGATGAGAAGCAGGCAAGGCGCCGCAATAACACAGACGATCCAGGTGGCACGCTTTGGCAGCCTCGACTTGGGCGAGAGATGGCGGAAATACGAGGAAAATGGAATCGCAGAGTCACGAGCTAATGCCCAGAGGAAGCGGGAAGAAGCCAAGAGTTGAGCTGTATCTTGTGCTATCATCAGGATGACGATGAAGAGCAAGATCAAGAATGCCAAAGGCCGTGGTAAAAGGGATGTGAGCATTTGGGCTGGCGCGCCAAAGTCTCGAGTATTCAGATTGTGTGCTTCTTCGGGCGCGACCTGCATTCAATTTGAATATTCAGCTTTTCCAGCTCATCAAGACTGCGGTGAAAGCTTTTCCAACTTACTGCCATGACGGAAAGCATTACTATCCAGCCGACAAGATACGAGAGAAAGGTGCCCCAAAAGACGCCCAGTGGAACTGTCTTGGTTGGACGCTTGGCTTCTTCAGCCAAGTGAGAGGCGACATCCTGTCCCGTAGCGATGCTCGTCAATACCCAGCCAAGCAGGTAGACGTATCCTTTCGATGACCAGCCTGTTCGATTGCGGTAGGATGTGAAGACAACACTTGCAGGACTGCAAGTAGCTTATCAGTCATAGTCTGCAGGAAGGAGAGAGAGATGCACGAGGCAATAGCAGGCACTCACTTGCGGAAGGTGTTTTGAGAAAAGAGAGATGCCACAATGAGAATGGTTGTCGCTAAGACCAGGACAGCTGCAAGGAATGCGGTGTAAGCTTCCTGTCTGTGACATATGTCACCTTTGATGGTTTCAAACTTACAAACACCCTTCCAAAGCTTTGGAGAGCGACCGATCCGAGTGGAAGCGATCAGAGCGGAAATAAGGAGGCAACCCTGCAGGGACCACAAGCGTTTAGGAGATTTATGCTAGAACAGCCATGAAAGAAGAAACTGCACTCACCCACGCGAGCGCAATCGTTTTCCAAACGTCTGGCCGATAATCTTGCGCAAAGATGACGATAAGGCCTTGTAGTACAGTTGCGATTTGATATTCGAGCAGCATCTGGGAGAGGACGTGGCCGCATAGCAAGAGGGATCCGCAAAGCCAAGAGAGGAAACGTGCAAAAGGACGGAGAGTAGGACTGAGTCTGCATGTTCGAAAGGTCCACGTGAACCTGCAAATTTGAGGATAATGCAATTGAGCAAGGACACAGCTCTCTTTCGGAGCGAGACTGGTTCCTCAAACGAGAAGGAAAGAAACGTACATTGCGCCCGCTACGGGATAGCTGGAAGAGAGCTCTGCCAGTGATGCGGAAAAGAGACACATGAATAGCCCAGAGATGGGCCATCCCACGGCAAGCATGGAATAGCCACCATATTCTCTCGCTGTGTGAACGCCGAAGAGTGCTCCTGCGAAAGACACAAGAATGTTCGCGGTCAGCGAGGACTCAATGAATGCCTTTTCCCAAGGCCCTAGATGAATGCATGTCGCCGATAACACACCTGCAATAGGTCCGATATTGGCGACTGTGAGCGCAATGAGCGACCAGGTATCATAGGTCCTTCTCAAGACTCCAGTCTTGTTATCAACGTTATGACCGAGTTCATTATCCATCGGCGTCGTCGTCATTGTGGTAGTGCGGGTATCTGCGCTAGCTGCTGTTGTAGATTGCGTATGTGATGCGCCAACACTCTTTCCAGAATCAGACGAGGATGTCTTGCTAAAGAAAGGTGGGCGTCGGGAGGAGGAATGATGTTGATGTTGTTGTTGCTGGTCGTTGAGAGACACGCCGTGGGAGGATGATTTTTGAAGATGATGCTGCATCCAATTTTTTCTGCTCCTCTTGCTGCCTCGACGTGCCTCTTGTTCGATGTTTGCACCATTGTCGCTGTTGCTTCTCCCGTCGAGCAGGCCGATGCCAGAGGTGGCGACGGTAGAAGGTCCACCTATCGACAAATTTGTATTTGCCGTGCTGACAGCGGCGGCAGCGGCGCTGTCTGCGTGTTGAGCGTCGTTGCGAGCGTGCGAATGCCCTCTGCTCTGCGGTGCTAATTTGTTGCTCGTGTAAGAGCTGACTGTCGCGATGGGCTCACGAAGGCCGAGCAGCTTCCTGACCCGCCTAGCTGCGCTCTTGCGCGTCTTTGAGGGTTGCGGGCGAAGTTGGCCGGTGTGTTCGAGTCCTCCATCGTGCACATACGCACCAGCTTTGCTCGTTTCGCGCGCTTCGAGACTGTCCTGCAGGTCCATTGTCTCTCCCGTCGGGCCAATCTGCCTGATCTCGATGCTGTGCGTGCGCATCTCGCCAGGCTTGTCGAGGTCGTCGAGGGCCTTCAAGGGAGACAAGCCGTATACGACTTGCTTCTTCTTGTGCAGATCATCATCATTGTCCTGCGCTCCTCCCTTTTCCAATCGCCCTATCTGACCCAGATGAGCCTCTGAAGGCACGCCAAGAGGGCGGTGGGCGTCGCTTGTCGGATGACCATCGCCGGGCGAGTCGGCGCGGGGCGAGTATCGAGCAGCAGCGTCTGCAGAGGTTGCCGTTGGTGTGCCTGTGTGCGCATTCTCTTGTAGATTGTGGCCACTGCTGGCCATCCCGGTAGATCTCGCGATAGTCACGCCATCCGCGGCGCTGTTCGTGGAGGCACCGGGATTATTGTAGCCAGGCGGAGGGGAGGGCGCATCCGCAGACACCTGCGTCGCGGTCTGGTGCGCTCTCCGCCCATCATGCCTGTGCCCTGGCTCTACTGGCGCTCCCTCTCCCTCCACCTCGTCGCTGTCCCCACTGCCTCTGTCCTTTGCGCGGGCCATGGTCGTTGGGCGCTGTGTATCTTGCACGCGAACTCCCAGCTAGTCTGTCCTCATCCTGCTGGTCATCGTCGAGTGCTGTGCTGCTGTCCCGTCACCCTGCATTTCATCGCGCCATGCCCTGCGCCTGGAGTTGTCCTCTGCCAAGCAGGTTGCGGCTGATCCTCGAGTTGCTCGACGTCCAGGCGGTGGCGACTACTTGAGGCCACCGCGACATTACAAGTCAATGTGGACGTATGATATCAGGAAGGGAGTGCTGCATTCATGATTACGCTGTTCAAGCAAAAAGCAAACACATCATACGAAAGCTCTCTATCTACGTCGCAGGCAGGGGCAAGCCCAAATAATAACAAAGATGGGGATATTCCGCAAAAAGGTGCATTCCCGGCGGGACTCGAACTGGTGGATGGCAGCAGAGTAAGTCTCGCGCGCAGGGACAAAGAGGTTTGGATAGGTGCATGAAGCAAAACGCACCCCGCAATCTTCAGATGGATTCATCTAATGGTAGAAGTCTGACGCCCTAACCATTAGGCTACGGGAACCTCGGAGTCAAAAATTGACTGTGTGAGCAATCATACATTGTGTTGTAGGGTCAGCATAATACTGAAATACGGACGAAAATCCCCCCCCCCCCCCCCCCCCCAATTTTCAATCTGTTGTCCGGCTATAGACCTGGTGTACACTCTGATCCTGCCTGGCTATCCGGCCACCTTACAAGGACAAACACCTCTCATCTGTTGCAAAAGTCTACAACGTGTACCAGGGAGGAAGAACAAAGCTTGTCGTCTCGTACTAAGCTTTAAATCCTAACCCGTACCTTTCCGCTATTCATCGACTGACATGCACCGTATGGAGGAGGTGCTCTGTAAATGCGTAAAAGTGAAATCTTGCGAGTTGGCACGCCTGTGAAGAGCAGGTTGCTCCGGTCATGTAGCAATCGGTTAAAATCCATGTCCAGGATGCGGGCCAAGTTCCCAAAACCGATTCCTGGGGAATGCTAACAGCTGACCATGCGCGACCAGGATATCATGTTGCTGAGACTCTCCGGTGTTGGGACCATAACACCGCAAATCTAGCAGACTTAGGTCGCACGTGCTTGCTGGTCCCTCAAGTTTTGTGCCATCGTAATAAGGGTTGAGCGAACGTAAGCGATGGCACTCGCCTTGACCTGCGTTGCTTCGATATCCGGGATAGGATGCACCTTTCCGGAGGGCCCCGTCTGCATGCGCGTTCCGAGCGGGCGATACTCCTGGAGCAGAGCGATTGTTCGACAGTCGAAACGTCCGCGACAAGGGCAGTTATGCACGCCCTCCCCTGCGAAGCGGTGACCAGGTCTTAGAAAAAGGTACTCGAGGTCGATCTTTACGTGGTTACGTTTGCCGAACTAGGTCGGGCCATTGTCGCTACGATGGTAGCAATAATATTGATGAGCATGAGTACGGAAACGCAACCAGCAGAAATGCCGGTCTTTGCGAGTTCCCAACAGATCTGTTTGATTCTTTTACGCCGCATATCTGCACAATCTTGATATTGCGATTGGTGGGCATCTTTTGCCAAGTGAGGTAGCCGTCTAGTTGTTCGACCGGGTATCAGCATCTAGCGACAGATGTCTTTTTGAAGGGTGACTACTCGACTTACGTGCAAAAGTCATACTGGGTAAACGGAATCGGCGTCAGCATTGAGCGAGACTGGGCGAATGGCGCAAATCAGACTCACACCATGAATGGAATGAACCACTGGATGATCAAGATGGAACCAAGAATGTCAGAGTCAGTTGTCAGAGCGAGATCGTCTCGCTTCCAAGAAGCAGCTCACCGCCGTGAATAGAACCACATAGAACCAGGTCATCTTCTGCACGTGCTGCCTTTCCGCAAACAGCCTGCTCAGCGTCATTCGGCTGATCCTGTTGACCGACATCGTTCCGAAACCCGGATACTGGACTGGACGCTTGTAAGAATCTAGGAATTTGCCTTCGGGAGTGTTCTCGTTGATGTTCATCCAGGCGCGTCGCATTGGGTGTCGGCCTGTCATAGACGCAATTGGTGATTTAAAAGGTTCCGGCATCAGTATGAATAAGCTGCAGCCGAAATCACACTGTGGAGTTTATGCCCGCACTGTCTGCAAAGACCCATATCACGTAGATTGTTAATGCAGTCATCGTAAGGATAGACCACGGAAAGATGAATTCGCAGACATAGTATGCCGTCGAAAAGTCTTGTTGAAACTTATCGGCATTCTGTCCGTATTGCGATAGAAACGTCCATGAAAACGCAGTGACAGCGCCTGATGCGCCAATTTCAAGAATGGCTAGGATCCAATTCAAGGCGAAACTGTCGCCCCGGAGTCCACCATAGCTCTTGCCTGGCGTATTGGACATGGCTCGCCGGACAGCTGCTAGGTCTGCCATTGTCCGAGGATACTGGCCTGCTGGCCCGCCTGGCCCTCCGCCACCCATACCTCCAGAACCCCCAGGACCTGGACCTGCCGACATCCTTACAGTACGCCGAAGTCTCCGAATCAAAGTAGGAGACGTTCTCAGCGATAGACCTCTCGTACAGCCGTGTCTGTTTCTTGCCGGTGCCGTTGACTTGGCAGCAGAGTCGGCATCACGGCAAGCTTGCTATGAATACCTCATAATCGTCGCTGCATGATGCTGCCTGTACCCGCTCCTTGCGTTGGGGAGTCAGGTCCGTCTGTCGCGTTGTTTCACGAGACGACAAGGTACCCTCGGCCTTGCCAGCTGTGCCCGCGAGGGGGAAGATGTGATTTGGAAAGTACGCAGTTAGCAAGACGTAAGCCGTATGATCATTTCCATGTGCCATACTCCAGGCGGGTTGCCGAGAATGAGGTATTGTTCGCCAGTGGAGCTCTTCGCTGCAACGGATTGTTGACGTAGTTTTGTCAGACGCGGTGCAACGCCGAAGCATGCAGCAACGACCTTTACGTGCTGGACAGAGTTCGTGCGCGTGGGAGAGCCTGTTTACGTCGCGTGACGGTCATCCTGAACAGCGTAGAGTCCGCCAGAAGAAGAGCCGCAAGAGCGTGCTGCTGGCCCGCCTGCTGGGCGTGATCGGCGCAACGCTGGCAGGCCTGCTTCACGCTGTGCACGCCTGACTAGCAACGACGCGAGGCTGACGAGACATCGAGGACACTGACATTCCCTCCGCCGGGTCAACTGGATACATTCGCGCCTGCTGTCAGTGGTCGCACGCTGCTCGAACTGTTCGCAAAGTTTTGGCCACAAAGAGACCTTCACATGCATGACAAGCAACGCTCGGGACAGCCAGATAACACAGACTACACGATACGAAGGTAGTCATGTCCGCTCCATCAGGCAGAGGCCGCGGTCGCGGCAGAGGGATGGCTCGTGCGACTTCTGCCCGCGAGCTCTCGCCTGACGAGGACCGACAGGCAGCAGACCAAGCTGGACAAGGCCCATCAGACGACGGCTCTGGCATGCAAGTCGATGACCCCGCCATCTCAACCGCCTCCACTTCCGCTGGCCCGCCGCGGGCTTCAATGACTGCAGGGCCGTCAGCATCTCCTGCTCCAGGTGGCGCAAGCCTTTTGCGCAAGAATGTGTACACGGGCGCAAACAAGATGAAATTTACTCCGACGATGGTCAAGCGCAAGCCGCAGGCCGAGTGAGTGACCGCGCCTTGCATGCAATAATCTAGTAAACGCTGCTGACATTTGACTTTCATTTCTGCGACCAGACCTGTTCAAGTTAAAGAGGTGTGTCTTTTGCAGTCTGCGCTTTCAATGCAGGACGTTATTTTGATCCAATCCCTGCGCTTTGTGATCAGGAGGAAGTGGAACCGTCACTAGCTCCATCAAGCAGCGGAAGAGGGTCCGGACGAGGACGAGGAAGAGGGAGAGGTGGACCTGAAGGCGCATCTCGAGGACGAGGGCGAGGCGATGTAATCATGACAGCCTCGGGTGCATTTGCATTCGGACCCGCTGCTCAAGGTGAGTGGACATCATTGCTTCTTAGCTCGCAGGGCATTTGACTGAATGACGCTCTAGAGCGGAAATGGCAATCCATCAGTGCGCCGCGAGGTGAGCCAGGCGGACGAGGTGGACGCGGGCAAGGAGGTAGCGGAGCAGGCGGAGGGGGCATGCGAACAGCTGGCGGGCAGACCTCGACAGCTGCGTTGGTGGACTCTGATCCGGAAGATTACGAAGATGGCGATGACGAGGAGCGCACGGAGCGCAAAAACTTTACGACGGATCTGTACGACATTGGACTTGAAAGCGAGATGGCCCCGCTCGTCCTGCCACGCGACGAAAAGAAGTGGAAAGAAGAAGAAGCGCTGCGTGCTGCAAATGAAAAAGCGATGGGCAAGCTCAAAGTGAGCGATGCGGCGGCCACTAAAGTCAAGATTGACCCATACATGGAAGAGGAAATGGCAGCGTCGAGCCTGGCGGGAACGCCTGCGGGATCTGCATCAGCTACTCCAGTACCAATTGCGCAAGAGCAAGCTGCAGATTCCGAAGACGCGGCAGTGCTAGGTGCCGAAGATGTCAAGATCACAGTCAAGCGCGAGGACGTTTCGCAGTACTTTGACATGCCGAAAGAAGAAGTCAGCCACGAACAATTCTACGTCTTCCAGTTCCCGCGTCTCTTTCCGCAATTTGTGCCTGCAGGCACGTCAAGCGCTGGCAGCAGTGCAGATGTCAAGCCGAGCGGGGCAGTTCTCGCAAATGCGCTCAAGGCGGAGGCAGAGGAAGTCAAGCACAAGGTGCGCTCAGCATACCACGAAAGCGAGGCAGAGGCGTGGAGAGAGTATCAGCCGGGCAAATGGCAAGGGTGGGGGAAGAACCCTGGCAGAGAGGAAAGAGACGTGATGGGTGCTAGTACATCCAGGGCGGCAGCCGATGCTGCGTCGCAAAAGCCTCCAGAAGGACAGATTGGCAAAATCAAGATCCGGAGGAGCGGCAAAATTACCATGAAACTGGGCGGTACCGAATTTGAGGTGGGTTGGCCTTCTCCCGTGCTGCGGCATGACTCGAGCTGAGGTCATGACTATCTCAACCGTTATTGCAGATCCTTCCCGGCGCACCCACCAATTTTCTGCAAGAAATTGTCGCCTTTGGAGAGCGAGGCGAAACTGATGAAGACATTGGCAAGGGCATGTTCGTGATGGGCCAGGCGCTGAAGAAGTTTGTCATCACGCCCGAGCTGGGCAAGCTTTTGCGGCAGGATGCAAAGGAGCGACAGGAGCGGGCTCGCCAGAAAAAGGAAGAGGAAGAGCTGCGGGCAAAGAAGGCAAAAGAAGAGGCTGCAGAAACAAAGTTGCCTGCCCCACTGGCACAGAGCTCGAAACCAAAGAAAGCACCCGCACGAAGACCTGCGCCGGCTGGTCCGAAGAAGCAGTCTACCACGGCTACGAAGTCTTGATGGACTCTGGGACCGCTATAGCATGCTTGTTTGTCTTTATTACTGTCTTCAGCTGAAATGCGATGGTCTTGTGGCGACTTTTGTTCCAATAAAGAGGCAACAAGATGACTTTAGCCTTGAGGTGCCGTCTCGAGCGTACTTGATCTGCGGTGTATTCAATGCCGTGTCGCCTTGTTATGCTTCGCTGGGCTTGCAGAAATACAGCGCAAGTGTCTTTTTGTGGCCAAGCTCGCGCCAGTTGTACTTGTTGTGCTTCTTGCTCTGACCTGCTCCAAACTAAATTCGAGACAAGCCCCAGCACACACCGTCATGGATCAGTCATCCTTCCGTGCCATGCTCGCTGGCGGCGGCAGCAGCAGCGGCGCCGCGTCGTCGCGCTCGTCTGCTACAGCCTCGACTTCATCAAAGCAGCGCCTGGGATTTGGACTGGCAAGCGGAGGACGGTCACAGCAGCAGTACAGGAGCGGCGGAGGCAGCTATGGCTCACCCATCCCAGACGCGCCGAGCAAAAGCAGCGTCAAGCAGTTCCGTCCGCGGCAGTCGACCAAGACTGGCAACCTCTACAAGGGCAAAGAAAAGGCGACCACGGACGACGCCGATGATGGAAAGAGCAGCGAACCGTCGTACAAGCGGTTTGGCTACGCAGACAGGGCGAGCATGCGCAGAGCGGGGCTGGGCGACGACCCTGAGAACGACCTGGAGCCTGAGGACCGGAGGCCTCGAGGTCAGTGTCAACGCCACCGTCATGTACAAGATTGATGCTAAAGTATGCGTATTCTGTTCAGGGCTGGACCTCTCGAAGCTCGATGCCTCACGGAGAGCCCTTCTGACAGGCACGAGTGCCGACGTCGAGCCGCCAGAAGAGTCGAATAAGCCTCTGAAGACAGACGAAGAGATAGAGCGAGAGCTGGCCGAAGAGGAGGAACGCATGGAGGCAGAGCGAGCTCGCAATACCCCATCTGAGATTGCTCAGAGTCAGGCAAGTGGAATTGTCGAGGACGAGCCGCCCGCGAAGAAGCAAAAGAAATCAAGAGCGGACATGCTACGGGATTTGCAAGCCAAGATTGCAGCCGCTTCTTCTGATGCTGCTGCGCCGGCAAGTCCAGACAGACAGAACGGTTTCACAACAACAACGAAGAGCACGTCGTTGAAAGAGAAGCAGGAAGATTCGTCATCTCAGCCTGCCAACGTGGTGAAGGGCTTCAAGGTGGTAGAGCAGGCTCCGGAAAAGAAGAAGAAGAAGAAGGGCAAGGGCATGGCAGAGCCTCCCGATACTGCAGTCACGACACAAGTCGTGGCAAACAAGGGCTTCGCACCAAGTACTGCTCCTGTCGCGCCTTTTGACGATGACGATGACATCTTCGCGGGAGCCGGTGCATACGATGATGGCCTGTCAGCCGATGAAGACGAAGAAGGCGAGGTCAGCGATACGGCTGGGAAGAAGGCTGAGAGGGCTCCAGACGACAAGTCACAGGGACCGGCAAAGTACTTTGAGGATCAAGACGAGGATGCGCCCAAATTTCAGGCCTGGAGATCACCAACTCCGCCGCCACGGCGCGACTCTCAATCACCGTCAGCGGCAGAAGACAGCAAGCACAAGCGGTTGGAAGGTCTGTCAACTTCGCAATACACCGCGAAAGACCTGCTGGAGCGTGATAATGCGCTTGCGAGGGAGGAGAAGCGCAAACTGCGAAAGCTCAAGGGCAAGGATCGCAAAGAGGCGATGGCTGCTGAAGCTGCGTACGATGGCAAGCAATCTGATGAGCAAAAGCAAAAGGACCGCTTGAACAGGGAAGCGCAGGAATACGAGAGCTATGAGAAGAAGAAGCGAGCTCGGCTAGACTAAGGGCAATGGCGCTGTATTGCTAGCTAGGGTTCGCAGTTCTTGTATCGTGGCAAGAGGGCCGTCTTGTGTCGAGTGAAGCCAAGTCTCTCGCAACGCTGGCCTACAAATGCCCCGCTTCGGGTGACAGCGACGACGGAGACTCTGAGTCCCGAGACTAACGATGTCCAATAATTCTCATGAACTCGTAGTGATCTTCAGCAGACCATTCCAGTCCCCTGTCTTCCATCATATTCAAAATGGTAGCCCTCTCGTATTCGAGCTCACACTCGTCTTCTTCGGATGATCGCGCATCACTAGTGATCCAGATCTCGGGCAGCTCGCGCAGCTTGGTCATGCGCTTCAAGTACTCCTGCAAGGCGTGCAGGGTCTTTCGGCGCAATAGTAGGCTCGCTATGCAGAGTCTGTGCAAGAAGATGGGAATGCTCGGCAAGAGTACGCGCTCTTCACGTTTGGAGACTGAGTTCGTCGGATGCTCGTGCTCGTGGTATACTGTAAGGGACTTGAGTTGTGGTCAGTTCTCCCACAAAGCAATGAGCTTGCTGCACGGAAGACCACTAATGTCGAGGCGAGTGAGTCTATCGAAGAGGGGCCAGAGTGCGCTGAAAGCCTTTGCAAGTGGAGACGAGCGGCGCTTTCTGTACCATACGAGGTCTTCCAAAGTAGACGATGAGGTGCGAAGCCAATGCTCGACGCATTTGTCTTCGAAACGAGACTCGAACCTCATGACCGAGAGTGATCTGAACTGTCCGTCACCAGACTGCAGGACGGCACTCCGGCCAGTAGAATCGTGATCTTCCAAGGTTTCATACACTGTGTGAATACACAGGCGCCAGACCTTGTTTTTCCGACGAAGGAGGTCGTGTAGAGCTCGGTCGTGGAGCTTGCTGACGCGAAGTGTGTGCAACGTAATCTCCGGACTGAGCAAGGTCCCTAGCTGCATCTGTTCTGCATGGGAGAGTCCAGAAGCGCTTACGTCGAAGTATCCAATCTCCAGACCTTTCAGCCTTGGTCCACTTAGAGGCAGGAGCTGCATTACCGCCGATGGCCTTGCTAAGTGCGTGCCGAACCTAAGAGTCTGTGTATATATGAGAGGTGACGGGTCGCTTCGGCGTCGCACGAGAAGGCTATCGACTGACGCATCCTTGTACACGTGCACCTCGCGGTAGAGCGCTGGCAATGTGGCTTGGTGGATTCACTTTGAAGTACTGTTCAACCACGCTTGAAATTGTTGACACCAAAACCTTTCGCAAATAGCCGTCAAAACTTCGTTAGGAAGCGTATCAAGCCTGTATGTCGACTCAATGGATCAGAAGGAGCTCAACGTCACATCGTGAACTTGCATTGCGAGCTACCGGATGGCATTGCTGTGATCGGTCGCGACAATGGACCGTTCGTGCCCAAGGCTCTCGCGACCTCGCTCCACGAGCCCAGCAAGGGGTTCACCGCTTGTGCTTTCCACATGCGACAATGAACTCTGACCACGATGTAGTGAATTGCATTCAGAGCCGAGAGTCGAGAGTTGGAGTGGAGACAAGCTGATCAGATAAAACGGGGCTTTGATCAGGTGGCGGGCTGGGATAATCTGAAGGCTTGTCTATGGCACTCGTCAAGCTCCAGGAGCCTTCCATGTCTTTGAACGGTACAGAATTCTACTGGAGTCAGTGCATGGACGTCTGAACAGTCCGTGAAAAGGGGCCAGCATACATATGATCACGTGCGTTATGCCTGTGAGGCTTTCAGCGTTACTGGCATTGCTTGCTCAAAGCCCAGTATAGCTCTCTGGCAGACCTAGCCACATCTGCTGTATGAGAGTTGCGTGACCATGCGCCCGCGTTGCACGCTTTCTTTACTCCCACGCAAGAAAATCTCGCGAATTGGTGGGATCTAGCCCTCGTTCTTCGAAGAGAGCTAGAAGCTCGCATCGCAATGAGAAGAGCGGGTCTGGTGTGTCTTCTGGAACCGAGCAATAAATAATCGTCGGGATTTGGATAACATTGGCGAGACGCTTGATGCATTGGGCGATTTCGGAGTTGTTGGAAGCGGACTGGTGCTCGAGTCCACGTAGGCCTAGCCGTTGCACACTGGAAGGAATACTGGCAAAAAGCTCTCTCTCCTCTGCCTCTGTGGCGAAGATATAGAGGTCCAGAAAGGCTAGTCGAGGAGCGTGCTGTATAATGTCCAGACATAGTCTTTGAGGAAAGGATTCGAGTACGAGTTCTGTCAAGCATGGGAAGATCGGCGGAGATGCCACCCAGGAAGGCATCGTTTCCTCATCATAGTCGAATTCAGCCTGATCGTCAAAATGCTCCAAGGTCGGTGCGGATTGTTCAAGCAGGCGCAGGAGATACCAACTTCGGTCGGCAAGATGAGTCGAGACTACCAACGTCTGGAGTATCGGCAAGCCCTTGACGTCGGTGATATTACTCTCTCCGTCGTCCGGATCGAGGAATCGCTCGAGGTAGAGATGTTTCAAGCCAGGTTGTGACTTGAGCCAGATATCAACCATGTCAAGCTCTACGTCGATGAGCTTGAGGCTTGTCAGTTGCGTGCGTCTCTGAACGGCCTGTACCATCGCAACGTTTTCTGCCTCGCCAATACCGACCAGTCGGACTGCTAGATGTAGCATTTGGCGACCACATTCGCACAAGACGAACATAGCGTCGTCGTGGGCGCTAACACTGGGCCATATTGAGAGCTTGACAGTGTGTCGCAAGGTCCCGCTTTCAAGCGTTGGTATCTGCCGATTCACAGATTGATAGCCTTGTACGAGGGCACGCGTGTGCCACTGCATCATCAACGAGACATCGCGATAGAGCATTGGCGTGGTCGCTGTACGCATTGAAGTAGATGTTCGATTCAAGCGAGCCATGTCCGTCTGGTCCAGGTGCGACACCACATATTCGAGCAGTTCATGCGGAAGCGATTCTAGAGTCTGCACCAGGCACGACGTCAGTGAACTGGGTCGCAGCGGCAGGAAGGCCAATTGAGCGTCAAGGTCGCATTCATTCACGACTGACCGTGACGTTGGTGTAGTCTGTTCGAGGCGAGGACTGGCCGCTGCCCTTGCTTGTGCTTGGTGCTTGCTGCATCGCTGTCTCCTTCCCAGCGCATAGCGGAGCTGCACTGGCCATCAACGGAGCAGCCAGGAGCCGACAGTCTGCTGTGTGTAGCGCCGCTCTGTGCTTGTGCTGGTAACAAAGGACCTGTGTCTATGCGTCGTCCCCTGCTCAAGCCGCACGTGCAGTCAGTGCCTCACAGCACGTCTGTGCTGGTGGCGAACGACCTCTGTACGATGTCGCAAGCATGGCATCAACGTCGTTGCGGCTGCAGCAGAGATGCCCACCACCAGCCGACCCGCACACTTCTACCCTACTACCATTCAGCTGCCTATCTTTCTGACATGAAGTCTCCCCCGTCCTGCACTGACCGTACCAAACCCCGCTGCACGTAGCTTTCCAGCATTTCTTGACGGACTCTTAGGTGCTCTGAGCTCCAGTCGTGACCGAGAGTTGGAGCAATCGTTGGCAGTGCACCGAGATTCGTCAGTCTCTGTAATGCGTGCTCGATGCGCTCGGGCGAGACCTGAGATGGGATCACGCGGCGCAGTTGCAAGCGCACAAGAGTCATAGGGAAGCTGCCCAGAAGTTCAGCGTAGCACATTGAGGCTTCGTGCCCCGAGTGATCTTGCTTGATGTGGCAGAGCAGCTCTCGCAGAGCGGGCGCAGCGTGAAGGAGAGCAACGAGCTCCGAACAATGGAGTCCGTCCACTTCCAAGCGCCCGAGTTCAGGCAATGTCACGATATCGACGGGAGTGTTCGGCAGCCTAGGTGTCCACACGTCTGTTCCAGGAACCGAGACTGGCGAATCGATTTCCAAGCGCCGTAGTGTCGCAGCTGAGTGCCTCATCATGAGGGCCAAGGGTGTTTGCCCAGACATCCGCGAGTCGACCTCGTAAACGTAAAGAAGCTCAAGCTTTGGCCAATCTCGGACTTGAAAGTGTGAAGCGTGGCCCGAAATCTGCATCGACATCACTTGGAGTATCTTGAGGGTCGCCTGAGAACTGAGCCATTCATATAGAGCGCTCTCCTGGATGTTCGAGAGTACGAGCCGGCGTAGCGTGTTCGCCGAGACGGCTGTGTGCAACAGGAGAGCCCTTTCGGTGTTCGACGGCTCCCAGTCTAGCAGTTGCAAGTTTCGGAGCTGTGTCGTGCAAGCCTGCAGGATAGTAATCATGTCGAGTTCGTTTTCGCCTACGATGACGAAAAGAGCGCTGACAGTGTGCCGGAGAGTGGTCAGGCGTGAGTCAGCAGTTTCGAGGTGATGTGCATGCACCAGTCGCCTTGCTATTTTTGCACTCCCGAAGGTGAGTCTCTCGTAGATCAGAGGTACGTATACGGCTTCCATTATTCGAGAGGTGAGGGCCAGACATGTACGATCTCTCGGGTCAAGGCACCGGGCTATGAGGGCGAGCAACTCTGGCGACAATCTGGTGAGCCGGCCTGTGTTGCATCTGGAATGATAGTGAGCAAGGATATGAGAATGAGCAGCTATTCGGTAATGCTTTTTCATCGGAGAGTCAAGGTTACCTGGGTTGAGGGTATACAATGTTGTGCCTCGATACTGCCCAATGCATTGTATTGTGGTCCTTCATAGATTGTGGAGCTGAGTACGAGGACAAAACAAACATACCAGGATCGCGGTTGGGTGCCCGCCTGTCGCGGGCGACAGCGTCATTGTTGCGTCCGTCAAGTCGGCACGATTTGTTTGGCAGAGACGAGTCAGGGCGACCGACTGACGAAGAGATACGGTGCATTGCAGGATTCATCGAAAAGCGGACCCGCTCATGCGGGTGATGAACTTGCGCTCGGCTGCATCGGACCAGACGAGGCCTCTTTCTGCCAGATGACGCAACAATTTTTTCCTAGTATCGGAGTGGGGAAGGACAGTGCTACTTCCTCCCCAGTATCGAATAGCAGGGAGGTGTTTGAGCTTGACCAAACGCTCGAGGCAAATCTCCAGACTTGACGCGGAGTGCCTTTCTTCCAGCACACCTAGCAGTTGGAGACTTTGCAGCGAGCTCGGTAGACTGGCGAATATGGCTTCGTCGCATGGCGCTACTTCTGCAATTCCTGTCGTAGAGGGCGACTCGTGCCGCAGACTGAGCTCAAGGCCTTGCAGAACGGGCGTATTTTGGAGGATGCCAGGAACAAATTCGCATGGGACGAAGGAAAGACTGAGGTTCTTCAATGCGGAGAATGTAGGCAGCCAGAACTCCGGTACCCATGGCCCCAAGGTCCCGTATGATATCTCTTCGAGCGTGTCTGCAGACAGGCGCAACAATTGCTCGATGATACATTGAGCCGCTTCTGAACGAGAATTGCTGATTGCTAACGTTTGTAGTCGGATATCTTGGAGAGTTGAGCTATCCAGAGCACCGAGCTCGCTGGAACACGAGAGACCAGTCACGTATAGCCGTTCGAGGCTGGAGCGGCCATTCAGCCAGACGCGGAGTGACCTTTCGGTGGCGCTGGCTAGGCGTAGATCCCGCAGGTCCACGTGTGGAGGCAGCGAGCGAGCGACGTCGCACTGCTCCTCCTCGAGCAAGCACTTGCAGTTGAGCATGATGATCTGCAAGCTGGGTCCGCACGCTCCGAGCAAGCTCTGCAGCTTCAAGCTGTTGATGCCGCCCAGCATGAGCGAGACGGTGTGCTGCAGGACAGTCGGTCCTGGGGCAGGGTCCTTGAGGCCGTGCGCGACAATCAGGCTCGCCGCCTGCGTCTCTTTGAGCAGCGTCACATTGCGGTACAGTATCGGGTTCGCGATGGCGTGTAGCGTCTTGCACGTCCTGCTCACCCATGCGTGGTCGCGCTGCTGGAGGTGCCAGTGCTGCAGTATTAGGATGATGATTTCGGGCGTGAGCGTGTCCAGGCGTCTGTCTGCGCACTCAGTATGTAGTCTAGTGGTCCACGCAACAGCCGTCACACTCACAGCGGCCTTGCTGCCGTTCTGACGGAGCCAGCACTGGGCGAGTTGCCCGTCATCGTTGCGCCAGGACTGGAGCTGCTATCCGGCAAATCGCCTCGAGCTATCTAGGCGTGCACGTACATGTATGCATGGTCAGGCCTTTGCACACCTTCTCTGCAGTTGCGGTGATGGTGATGGAGACAGGCAAGGAACCGCAAACGGCGCACCATGCTGACCGCATGCATATTTGCCACCGCATTGTGGACGGAAGTGACAGCAGTCATAAACTCTGCAATACTTTAGATGCCGTTCAAGCTAGCTATAGCGTCGTAAACGTGTCCTCGTCACATCTGAAAAGCTCTCCTATTGCGATTCGCATCGTAGTAGGTCGTACGAATAGCTCCTCTGATTCGGCTGTCTAGGTCAAACCTAACTCGGCAAAGTGACGAAGCGTCTTTCTCCGTTCATCTTCATATCCCCGTGAGACAGGAAGCAGTGGCTCTAGTATACCCATCTCTCTTGGGATGAGCACCACGGGTAACGCCCTGAGAGCTTTGGCGTTCCGCAGAAACGGCCCAACAATGTCCGGAGGATCTCTGACCCAGCAGAGATTGGCCAGCTCCAGATGCTAGATGGTAATCGGAATGTGCTCGCAGACACTGAATCCATCGTGGGGCGCATCAGGTTCCAATTCTAGTCGCTCGAGAGGAAAGTAGACGACGAGCTTTGTCAACCGACGTGCGGTGTGCAAATTCGCAGTCAAAGTTTCGGCAGGTTCGTAATCGAGTACCAAGGTGCGGAGATTCTGGAAATTGGTTTGATAGCCCAAGCGCAAGTCTCGAGTCCCCGATCCCTGAGCGGAGCTGAGGTTCGTCAAATCGGGTGCGAGAAGTCGCACGAGGTGCCTGACGAGTAGGTGAGAGCGTCCGGGGAATGTTGGTCTGTCCAACTCGAGGCTTCGGATATTGCTCTTTGCGATGTGGAAGGCATCACAGCAGTCGGATTTCAAAGTCCTTGAGTCGAAGACTGGTCCAATGCGGAATGTCTCCAAGCTGGGTGTATGCTTGACAATGTCGAACAGAACAACATCGAAGATGCCGCTCACTTCGAGGACGTGAAGGTTGCTGCAAGCTTTCAGGTGCTTCAATAGATCTGGGCATTGCTCTTTGTCGACAAATGTGCCTTTGATAGTCAGGTATTCGAGCTTGTCTCCGCATGCTTCCAGAACAGGCAGCATTCGGCAGGTTGCTTTCTGAGCCAGGTTCAGTGAAGTGGTGTGTCGGAACGGCGTAAAGGTACCAGGTGCAACGGGCAGTTTATGCGCCTCGATGACGTCCTCGATAGCCTGTTCGTCGAGCGTCACTTGGTCATAGAGTGTTGGTGTGACTACCGCGTACATCCGCCTCGAGGTGACCGCCAGCTGCGCCAGACCGTGCTCATTCAGGTAGCCCAAGACCATGAGCAGGACCTCTGGGGAGAGGTCAAATAGTCTGCGAGGATATTCAGCTGTTATCTAACGTCTTCTTTGCGTCTTGGGAGTGATGTTCGATGCCCTTTGTGCTGTCCATTGCCATCTCCCGGTGGTGACAGCGAGTTAGCAGAGGCGCCGCTAAAGCTGAGCGCTCATTGAGATCCAATTCAGGTATGAGATACGCGCTTCAGACGACTGCGCTGTTCATTGTTGTCGATTGGAGTCCAGATGACCAGCACCTGGCGTATCGAAGCGCTCAAGACCAGCTTACGCTCTGATCAACCGCAACTCCAAGCACAAGCTCAGACAACACCGACATCTTGAACATGGAGTCCGGCATCCGCTTCTCCGACGTCCTGCTCATCCTCATCGCCATCCTGTTCCCGCCAGCCAGCGCGGTGAGTTCGATGACGACGCAGTGCAGCCACCTGTGGAGCGTTCACTGACAGTTTGCACTGGCTTGCGCATAGGCGATGGTGACGGGCTGCTCTTGCGCACTGCTGCTCAATATCCTGCTCACGGTGCTTGGATGTGAGTCGCTGCGGCTCTCTGCTGTGTCGAGCTTGTTCTGGCTAGAGTGTGTCAGGCTGACTCTTACTTGCTGCTATTAGACATTCCGGGACAGTAGGGATAGGAACGACACTCCACCGCGAATACAGGAGTATACTGATTATTGTGCACAGCCTGCACGCCTTCTGGCTCATTTACAAGAAGGTCAGTCGTGGCAAGAGCGGCTGTGCCTTCACATAAACCGAGGAATGCAGTCACTGATGCTTTCCGTCGCGCACGCAGATCCAAGCAGAGGAACGTTACGGCCCACAAGGCTACATCTACGTCTCGCAAGGCCACTATGAGCCTATTGGTGGTCCTCAGGCCTCTGTCGACGCCTTCAACGGCCAGGCGCCATACCACGCCGCACACGGCGGCGAGGTCGTAGCAGGACAGGGCTCGTATCAGAATCAAGCAGCACCGAATGTCCAGCGTGACCATCCCAAGGGCGCTCCTCCGCCATACGGTGCTGTCTAGGCGTGGACTGTCTGGTCCTCGAGGCGGACTCGATCACGTCCAGTCACGGGCACTTCTCTCTGTAGCATACCTCGCGCTGTATTAGCATGCTGCTGTCGCTCATATTTATCGACATCTTGATATAATTGCACTGCTCAGTCCAGGTTCGGCGACTTTGTTTAGCGTTCTGCCCATCTGTGGCGTCGCACACCGTGCCGCTCTGCTATCTATGCCAGCAATGGCGGTTTGTCATGCCCGCACTGGCATCATAACGACAATGCAGTCTCCAGTCGCAAAAAGAAATTTGGACTCTTGAGACTAGACTGCCCCCATGCTGTGCTGCGACCTGGCCAGCAGTTCCGCCTGCGCAAGAGTCCGTCTACACTGCAACACAATCATGCCACGCGACCGGTAGCCCCCAGAGAAACGTCCGCAAGTCGCGCATACGCTTGATCTGAGCTGCATACCGCAAGAGCCATGTTCGTAGAAGCAGCTGGCGAGCTCGTCTCGCATTGCCGGACAGCCTTTCCATCAGGCGTGACTTGTTCGGTAGATGGCCAGTTCCTGGTCCTCACGCATGGCTTCTTGCACATCCTGGTGAGCATCAGATATCAACACAAAGAAGCACGTGTGTTCGCGCTCATTGTTCTTGTCAGACGCCAGCACTCGGTCTGTCTATTCGAGACGACCGATCAGCCCTCTCTGGCCTACCTGGCAACAAACTGCAAGAAAACTGGTCAAACGAACAGAATAAAACAGACTTCAAGAATGGAGAATGCACTGGACTGCCGATATACAAAACGTCTATCGTCTCGCGCAAAAGAGCAATTGAATGGGAGGAGTTCTCGCTGGGTATGTCACACCTCGTCGGCTCGAGACGGCCTAACATGTCTATCTTTCTGCTGACTGGCATGATCTTATCGCAGACCCGAGGCTGGCAACACCCGCTGCACTTGATAACGGCTGGAGAATGGCAACGTGGAGCCCAAGCGGTTTGAGCGAGATTCGCAGGTGAGGACCGTCTTAGAGCGGCCGCACTGGCGTATCTTCCAGCGAGTACTGAGTAGTGTATTGATATACTCTCTGCAGCTGTCTTTTAGCAACGCTTAATGTCAACAGAGACGTGGTTTTGTTCTCGCCAGGCAATGACGCCATCAAAGCAACGTGGAACGAGGTCAGCTGTGTTCCTATTGCGCAGCCGTTGTCAGCAGCTCAGATTGGCTCTTCTTACCTACTGCAGGGTTTTGACTTGACGTCGGCATACCTGGACCATCTACTCGCGACCCGGCCCGACCTGCAGCCCAACAGCAGCACGGCCTCGGCAGACGAGCGCAAGCATTTGCAAGATAATCTCGCACAACACGTGCAAGCGACCTGTACGTTGGCTCGTCTACTTGCCTTACGCTTTCAGATGGCTAAAAGCAGAACTTTCGGACAGCTGTGTCGTGGTCGTCTGCTACACCAAGCTTTGCAATCAAGGATCAAAGCCTCCTTGCTGTCGGTCACAAGGCCGGGCAGACCACTTTCTGGAGGTAAGCTTTCAGCCATATTGCGATAGATTTAGTTCGGCTCACAACGCATGCCTCGCACAGGTATCAGTCAGATGGGTCAATGGAGCTAGGGGCAGAAATGCCGGTGCTTGACGTCTGGCCAATTGTCATGTGCTGGTCGCCCTGGACTACGCAACCTGACACCGCGGCATCACAAGGTGCGGACCCTTGAACGTTCAAATGAAGCTCGACGCTGCTTGAAAGCTGATAGTGAGCTTAATTTGATATAGCTCAACACAGCAGCCTTCTTGCTATCGGTGGCTCCTCTGGCCCTATCAAGATCTTGCAAGTGACTATCCAGGCAGACGAATCCGTGGAGATCAACGAAATACACAGCGTTTGCTCCAGCAGTCGGAGCGTTACGGTACTGCGGTGGGAGCCCGACGGCCGCTTGCTTATAGGCAGGCTCAGCAGTGTGACGATCTGGACACCGGACTCTTCACAGAATATCAGTCTGCCCATCGAAGAATTTGGCGGATATTCCAGCATTCCCACTCCGGTGGACTTTGTCTCTTTGGCCGCCGAGGATCGTATGATCGTCGCTCTCACTGACGGGACGCTACGCTCAATCGACGGCGTTACAAGTGGAGAGCTTCGAGTCAGCTTGCTGCAAGACCCCAAGTCCGAGTCAGAAAAGAGTTCACGCAAGCTATCTGAAGCTTTCCACGCATCTTTCATGTCAATCTCAAGAGCAGGCTGGAGGGCTAAAACAAAGGTCAATGTACCGAAAAGCTCAGCAATGATAGTCTCTGGTTGTGCAGCTCTCGATGCGCATGGGACGGTGCTGTGGGGCTACGAGAAGTATACGCAAGATAGACGCATCTACAACATGGCGGCGTTGCATAAATTCAATTTTGGGATAGGTAGACTCGCTGGCGAGGCTGCCGCAGATGCTTCTGTACAGCATGTCCAGAAGGACCTGACGGCAGCGGCTGCTTCAGGTGAGAGACAATATATCCTCACATCATGCTGTGGAGCTGACTGGTGGATTTGGATGCAGGGTGCGCCGAGGCAGCTTCGAAGAGTCTCTTTCCCCTGTTCCTTTCTTTGCGGCACCATCTTGGCGACGACAGCTACTTGTCGAAGCTCTCTCAGCAAGTGAAAACACTCCAGAAGCTCGATCATGCCCTGCCTGCTGGTCTCTCCGGTGCCGACGACTTTGCAGCTTTCCTTTTGGAGGATGCCACCTTGCAAGCATTACGTCTTGGCAACCTTGTAGCCAGGCGTTGTGCAGTACGTATTGACGCTTTGTGCCAGGTCTCGGAATTCGCTGACAGCAGGCATAGACGACCGTTCCTTCCGCCAGCGCTCGACAGGACTTTGAGGAGATTTACAGAAGAGGCACTTTGGCCGTTTACTGTTTGGTCTTTGAAGCGCTTCTGGGATACCTTACCGCCTTGGGATCTGGTATGTCACGCTTTTCCCACTGGCGTTGCCTCGGTCATTGAATGTGCTTTGTTGTACAGGCGAGAGCCGGCTTCTTGAAAGATATTCGAAGATCAAGGCTACTCTGTCCGCCAGAAGGAGCGGAGAGATGGCTGTTGATGGCGATGAGATACAGGAACCGCCGCTAGAAGCCTTCCCGACCGACCTCGATGATGAAGATTCCTGTGCGGCCTGCAGAGAGGTCATACCTTTTAATCACCTGACGCAAGCCGTTTGCCGGAATGGGCATGCATGGGGTATGTCATCGTATGGCAACATTCAATTTTCGTCGGCTGACGTTGGCGCGACCTCGTTTCCTCCGGCTTCTACGGTGAACTCAGGCCGCTGCTCTATAACGCTCGAAGTCATGTTTGGAGCTTCTGCCAGGACATGCACAGGCTGTGGAAGGAAATCACAAATACCAAAGAAGGCCGGAGCCCAAGGCGAAGAGAAGACAGCACAGCAAGCTTTGCTGGACATTGCAAGATGCTGTCTGTTCTGCAGCGGGAGGTGGACGTACGGGCATTAAACATGCAGTGGGCTTATGCAGGAACAGGCTTCAGTGTTCCGGCTCTGGCCTCAAATACTGTACCGCTACAAGCGTCGCAGCCGGAAAAGCATGTATACACCAGGAGAGGCAGCCGCATCGGATCAATTCAGAGCATGCCGCACCGGAGGTCAAGGGCTGCGTCGGCTGTGTTTGGCCCCGCAAGGGCACCGCCAAAAGCCAATTGCTAGCCTCGTCGGACGTCTTCTAGCATCCCGCTGGTTCTTCATCCGGTCGTTCAGCGAACAAGCCCTCGCCCGTTTGAACGGCTTCACAACGTCCTAGCGATGATCGATGGACAGACATGTTGGACGCTTGCGCAGACTCGCGTTGGGCTGTTCAAGCATGACAATGGCTTGCCTCTGCTGCATCTGGTGTGGTCTGCTGTGCTGTGGTCGTGCTATCGCGCCTCCCTGACCGGCTGAGTTGGCCATCAACTTCGACATAAGCGCGCGATTTCTCGGACCACACATCAGTCATTGAGGAGCCATGGAGCGTCTTACATTCATCGTCGTCGCAGTTGGCGCGTACATTGTCTTCAGAATCGCCCGTATCGGTAGACGCGAGGCTGGTCTGCCTCCTGGTCCACCTACGAAGCCGGTGCTGGGCAACCTGCTCGAGATACCGCCAAGGTGCGTATGTGACTACTGAGATACTCTGCTAGACCTCGCTCTAGGAGTCTACAGTGTCCTGTCCTGTACTAACCTCTTTGTCGCCCTCTACAGGTACGCCCACCTCTATTTTGCAAGTCTCAAGCGGACATACGGCGACGTCAGCTCCCTCAAGCTCTTTAGACACACAATGATCATCCTCAACAGTTGCCAAGCTGTTGTAGACCTTCTCGACAAGCGCAGCGGTAGCTTCAATGACCGCGCACCGGCCTACATCAATGACGAGCTTATTGCGAAGAAACACCACGCACTGCTTGCGGATGGCAAGACGTCTATCATCTTCAGGCGGCTGTTCAGCAAGACACTGGGGCCGGGTGTGGTGAACAAGCATGTGGCCTTGCAAGAGGCGGAAAGTGCAGCTGTCATGCGGAACATCCTCAACAGACCCGGTGACTGGCACAATGGTGCGTAGAGAGCATAGCATTACACTTTTTTCGACAGATGAATGCAAGTAATGAACCATTGCTAACGTGTGTTGTATTCCTTCGATGTAATTGTGCAGAACTTCGTCGCTACACTTGCAGCCTCACACTCAGTATCGCATTCGGCAAACGAGCTCCGACTTTCAGTGGCGTAGACAAGGCCGGCTTCTCGGTTGCCAGATTCTACGAGCTAGCGCGTCGATTCAGGTACGCAGGTCTGCTCCTTGCTGCGATTGTCCATACTACAATGTCTGACTGTTTTCTTATTGGCCGTTCCGTCTGTCTTCAGCTCTTTTCTTGAAGGTATGCAACCAATTGTCCGAAAGAAACTGAGACCAGACGAGCTGACTACCTTGCACTGCTGTTTACAGTCGGCGCCGCTCCTCCTATTGATCTCCTGCCCATCTTCAAGTACATCCCCGAGCGCTTTGCTCCTTGGAAAGTCCAAGCCCGTCAGCTACACGAAGAGATGAAGCATTTCTACGTTGAAGTGCTGTTTGAAGACCTCAAAAAGCGCATAGCAGCTGGTCAGGTCACCGACTGCTGGATGAAACAATTGATTGAGGAGAATTCGGAGAATCTGAGTTATGATCGCTTGGCTTGGACGAGCGGAGTCATGATGGAGGGCGGGTCAGATACCAGTGCGTTCTTGCATAACTCACCCAAATTTGTAAAGGCTTTGTCGCAAGCAGCTGATCTGCTGCTTCATTGAATGCAGCCGCTGGTGCATTGCTCGTCTGCGTTCTTGCAGCTGCTGCTCATCCGGAAGCCGTCCAGCGCGCTCAAGCAGAACTCGACATGATAATCGGACAAGACCGAATGCCCGGCGTGAATGATCTCGCGAATTTGCCCTACTGTTCAGCCTTCATCAAAGAGCTTCAACGCTGGCGACCCGTCGCGCCTGCTGGAGTCCCTCATCTCTCAACTCAGCAAGAGACGTATCACGGCTATGTGATCCCCAAAGGCTCGATTATCATCTTTAATACTTGGGGTATCAACCATGACCCTGAGATGTTTGATGAGCCGGACAACTTCAAGCCGAAGAGGTTCATCGCTCATCCTTTTGGCCTCAAGCCGCATCTTGGCTCCGAGGGCTGGAAGACCTCGGTACAGATGGGCTTTGGCGCTGGGAGGAGGGTCTGTCTGGGTCAGACACTGACCGAGAACTCGCTCGCGTTGCTCGGTGAGGCGGTCTATCTTTCTTTTGTGGTGATGCAAGCTGATGAATCCGACTATTCTCGTCGCAGTACCGCGCATGCTTCAAGCCTTCTCCTTCCAGCCCAAAGGCGAGATCGATGTTAACAACTTCGAGCCGGGCCATCTCACAGCACCTGTGCACTTTGACTGTGACCTGATGCCCAGGAACGAGCGCCTGGCTCAGCTCATCAGGAACGAATACGATAATCAGCTGGATTTGCTGGAGAAATTTGCACCATGAGCAGATTGAGGATTTGTTTAGTGAAGCAGAGACAACGAGGAAGCCTTCAGCATCTGTTGCAAACAGAGCTCGGTTTACATTGGCCGCACCGCAGACATGCCTTGCTGAAATGCAGAACTATCCCCAAGTGACGACATCTTGCTTTTCCTTTTCTTCCCAGTCGATTCCCCTTGCTGACAGCTTCTTGAGAAGCCATCGTCTTACTTTCGGACAGGGAGAAGGGCCGTTGTGTCCGCCGACAGACCGGTACTTGACTATTGGCAAGTTCCAGAGATGCTTCAAGCGGATGATGCATTGCTTGATGGCTGCAGGCGAGGTTTCAGGCGAGAAAGACAGATCCCACATTTCCAGCTTGTAGAGATTGGCAGGCAACCTTTCGAAGATGTGCTCCTCACAGTGGGAATCTGGAATGAGAGGGTGATCGTGCACGCAGTTCCAGGAAAGATCGAAGAAGTCCTGGGGTTCATCGAGGAATCTTCGCAGGAGATGGCAGGGCACCTCGTACAACGTTACGACGCCTAGCTTCGGCAACGACGGCAGCCGACTGCCAGGACGTAAGTCTGCCCAGGCATTCTCTCCGGTGAGGACAACATGGTGAAGGTGGTTTGCGGATCTGGCGAGCAACTGCTGCAAGAATCGGCCGGCTTCTGGCGTCTCTACTTCGATAGCGTATAGGAAGTGGAGCTGCTGTGGCAGACAATCGGGCACAATCTCTGGCCATGGACCCGGAGGAAGAGTTCTGTTGGGCGGATCAAAGCATAGTTTGAATAGATTCTTGCGGTTCTTGACCCAGAAGTAGTAGGTGGACTCGGGAACGCCAGATAGGCACAGCTGCTGAAGGTCGACGGAAGACGGTAGTGCTTGTGCGAGCGCGACGAAAAGTCCAAAAGAGGTGCAGTTGCCGTTCACGCAGAGCCACAAATTCTTCAAGTTGGGTCCGCACGATGCAAGGAGGGAGTACAAGGCTCGAGGATCTGCGCAAGAGACGCTCAGATCTGCAGTGTGCTTCAAGACGCTGTTTTGGCTCGGAGAAAGTGTGAGACCATGTGCGGAGACGAAGTTGCAAGCCTTGGACTTGCCCAATAGCTTGATGTCACAGTAGAGAATGGGTGTCGTCGCGTGGTAAATCGTTCTCGAGACTGCGTTGAACCGCGCCTGACTGGGTTTGTCCAACATCTCTGCAACTAGCTGCAGCAGCTCTGGGGCCAGCGTGGACAGACTAGGACTGTGTGGGAAGAGGGAAATGTCAGGTCTACGTCGTCCCAGAGAGTGCGCTGGCCAGCTCGAGTCCCCACCGCTGCTGTGCTGGCGGATCCATGGCCGCGTCGTCCTGGGCGGTCATGACGCCGTTGCTGTCAGACTGTGGACTTGCGGAGGAGAGCATGTGGTCCATCGTTCCGGAGCAGCGTGTCCCGCTCTAAGACACGCTTAGACCAGGACTGAGCAGCGTTGACCGCAGATTGGCCCTGCTTTGACGGTGGCGAAGTACGCGCAACTACAGAATCACGTGCAAAAATGTTGTAGAAGAGCGCGTTCCCTCTTTGGCTACCGAAACTGCGGGAGCTGTTCAGAGGGCTATATTCTCCTTCGTGAGTCCTCTGAGCATATATGTTCACTCAAAGCAGGGGGGGGGGGGGGGGGGGGGCGGGGGCGGGGGGGGGGGGGCGGGGGGGGGGGGGGGGGCGCGTTCTGTGGGCTATTTTACCAGTCGTGTTTCCTCTTAGAATATTTGTTCACTCAAAGCAGCCCCCCCCCCCCCCCCCCCCTCTGGATAGTGATCATCCCCACGTGACAAAGTCTTCCTATTCCTTTTCTGTCCAGTCGAGACGTTTTGCAGCCAATTCCCTGAAAAGCCATCGTCTCGCCTTGAGGCAGGTACTCTAGCATACCTCTGTCTGTTGTAGCTAAAGCCTGCCCAATTTCTCGACCTGTTATCTGCAACTCTTGCATGTTCTGCCCTAGCATCATCACTCCACGAAGCAGCTCCAATTACCGCCATCACTGCTCCTCCTCCTCCGTGGTAGACTCTTCATCTCCTATTGTGGACTCTTCTTCCTCTATAGTGACTGCTATCCAAGTAAGGAATTCGTCTTCCTCTTTGCCCGTCCAACGCAGACCGCGGGCCCTGAGGTCCTGGAGAAGCTGTTCCCGTTCCTCGGGAAAAGGACGGTCGTACTGATCAGCCTGACCGTCTGGATGAAGCTTGATGCTCGGCAAACGTTTGAGATTTTTCATTCGATTGATAGCAAGCTTGGTAGCTGCCACAGTGGTCGGGGCCGCCTTTAGACCCCAGGTGGCGAAACTCGTGAGTGTCGCCGGAAGCCTTTCCAAGATGCGCTCGTCACATTGTGTCACTGGGCGGCTGCAATCCTTATGTCTGCAGGTCCATAACAGAGTAACGAGATGCTGACAATCTTGTAAGAGAGATGCGAAGAGATGGCATGGTATATTCTCCAATATAGCGTGGCGAAGTTCAGGCAGTGAAGGATACTGAGAGCCCGTGGAAAAGGCGGTCCAAGCGTCGGATCCTCCTAAGACGATGGATTTGAGGTGAAGCCTTGACGATAGAAGCAGCTTTTGTATGAACACGCTCATTTCCTTCGACTCGGTGACCATGTTATGTAGATGAGCGAGCTCCTGGGGTAGATTAGCGGCATCGACCGGTGGCCACATCTGTGGCCACGGCAGCGTTGGCGGAATGATGCTGAGGCTCTTCAGATGTATGCACTTTTTTGTCCAGAGGTACACCGATGGTTCCGGACAACCGCTCAGGCACAGCTCCTGCAGGCGGACGGAAGGAGGGAGAGCATCGGGAAGCCGTAAAATGTTGTGGCCGCTTCCATTGACGCGCCCGACCGTGAGCGAGGCCAGATTCTGTCCGCAGCAGGTCAAAATTTCATGCGCGTGTTCGAAGCTGGCGCCGGCTATGTGCGGTTCTACTCGCCAGTGCACTCGCTTTTGCAGGCAGTGATGCAAACTCGTGTGCAGAGACAAATTGCGTGATAGTCGCGGCGTCCAAAAGATGCACGCATCGATAGAGCAACGGCTTAGTGATAGCGTGCATCTTTTGCGAGATGCGGTTGAGGCGAGCCTGGCTGGGCTTGTCGGACATCTCCATGATGCGCCCCAATAATTCGGCAGGCAGGGTGTCGAGGGTGCGGGACAAGGTCCCTGCGGCATCATAGACTCCTGTCAGCTGAACACGCATTGAAGACACGATATGGACAAATGAAAGTCACCGTTGCTGCTTCCAACAAGCTGAGCTGCCGCGACATCGTCTCCCGCCATGGTGTTGTCGTGCACGCACGCTCGAGCCCTTGGGCCGAAATTGTGACGGCGATGCGGATAGACAGCCTGGCGTGTACGTGTGTAGGTGTTCAGAAGCTCCAAGTGTGGCTTTAGAATGGTTTTGACGCCTGCATTTTCGCTGCTTGTCAACGGTTGGAGTACGAACAAGACGCATTGGTCTCGAGAGCCAAACTTTTGGCGGGCGAGTGGCAAAGCCTTGCCAGCATCTATATACACGGCGCTGCGTTGCTCGTCAATATGGCACTTGCAGCGTGTGGGAGAGCGTTAATCTCGTGCTTGTGCATGCTTCGCTCTCGCAGGAGACGCGATTTTGAAATAGGCGCGTGCTTCTGGCGTCATCCGTTCTGCGTTTGCGGTTAGGCGAGTTTGGGACGGTAATAGTCTCAACATCTTGAGCGACATCATCGACATCCAACTATCTATCTAGGGTCCATGTCTCCCGAGGTTGTTTTCCACGTGGATTGGCTTTTCTGATTGGATTCTGTTCCTTGCCGGTCTAATCTTTCTCACGCATTGCGCATGACACCATGTACCTCCTCGGTTGTCCAGATCACGCTCCTTCCGTTGTAGACTTCCAGCATGTCCCCGCGGACTTGCAGGTGTTCCGAGCTATAGCTATAGCCATATTCTTCGTTGTCACCTGGAAGGTCTGTGGTATTCCTTCGAGCTTGACCAGTCAGGAATTCTGAGCCGCCGACTGAATGGCGTACGTGCAGGAAAGCCACATAGTCGGTCTAAGAGAGCTCTGTAGCATGTTCGCAGCGAGAGACTTGCCTTGACAGTCCATGATAGCTTCGTCCATGTTAGCTTCGTCTAATAGTTTCCCGCTCGCTCCTCGCTGTCAGAGCCTTGCGGCCGAGCTAGCTCACGGCGGGCGCCGAGTCAGCGATTCAGCATCTTCAGCAACCAATTCGCAGGCTCGTATTGGCATCATGTCCCAGACCGTCATAAAGAGACGACCAGCTGTCTGTCTTGAAGCACCAACGTCTTTCGGAGGTGATCGGTGGCTTTTGAGATGCTTGTTCACAACTGACAGCCTCGCTCTTGGCAGCACCGAGTCGTGAGGTGGGACAGCATTGGCTCCTGCGAGTCTTCTGAGTGTTGCTGTAAGTAGTGCCATGCCATGCATTCTCGAGCCCGAGCACACTTTTCGCCACCTGCGCGCAAAGCGGACGGATACCATTGCTGCACTACTCTCACAACTCCCAGCGCAAGACAAAACATACAAGTCAGAGTCGATTCTGCACGTCAATGACAACATGTCTACGTTTGCATCTTGCAAGTAGTACCGCTCGAGCCGGTCCGCCATGCAGACCTCAAGATGCGTGGGCTTCGAAGCTGGTCCAGCAGTCTCAATAGCGCTGATCCACTCATTTTGGCTGCAGCTAGCAGGCTCCGCCTGCTGAGATTCTGACCTTGGTCATCGAACATTGTTCGCAGGCGGACCTCACTGCGCTGTGCATCACCTCAGAACAAATGCATGGCCTGACTATCCCAGTCCTCTATTGGATGGTGAGGTTCAAGAGGAAACCGTCGGCAACACGGCCAACGCAGGTCTCTGAAGAACCCTTCAGCATGCGCCTTGACGGCTCTCACTCACTTTCCAGGCAATTCGGTCATACTGTGGTATTGGACTTGTCAGGCGTCTTACCATCCACAGCACTCGCTGTCCTCGGTTCTTGCAGCTCCAAGTTGCGGGTCACTCATCTAGACTTCCGGTATTTCGAGGCAGCAGAACGTATAGACCTGGCCCGTGCCTTGCCAGGACCATGCAACCTACGAGGATTGATGTTCACAAAGGAAATCGACGTTCAGGCTGCATACGCATGGCTCATCAAGACGCCTTTGCTCGAACACCTTTGCATCTCCACCTTGACGAGCAGCATGGATGATGGAGAGACGGGAGAGTTGAGCTCGCTTTTACCGGACTCTTTCGAGACATTAGACATCGACAGTATCGTCGGAGTGCACGCTGCGCTTCTGCTTCGAGACCTTCTGCGATCTTCAGCATCGACTTCGCGATGCATCGATTTTCTTCGGCCACACCGCCTTTTCCCACCATCGTCGCCTTTCGAATGTTTCTCCGAGCCAATGCCACTTCTACGGTGTTTAAGCATCGAGCGATTTCCAAATGCGTTCACTCTGGCGATACTTCGGCAAGCTCCTCGACTGGAACACTTTAATTGGCGCAAATCATTTGACATCGCCAGCGATATGGGTATCCCTAAGCACGAGCCCGTCCGAGGTATAACACAATGCGTCCAGTCACTGAAACTTCGAGAGCTCGCTGATACCGAAGAGGCTTCACGAGCTATAACAGACTGCATCCGCAAGCTCTCAAACTGAGTAGCCTTCCGACAATAACATACTCAGCCGCAGAGGAACAGGTGAACTTTCACACGGACAACGTACGCGCGATATTGCTCGAAGAGCTTTCTTCTCGAGGCGTCATTTGGGATAAGGCGGACTTGGAGTGGTTCCTGACTGGGGATCCAGACTTTTAGAGCGTATGGGAGATCGCACTGCTGGGCCGAAGTCTGCGTTCAGCACGAACGACCCTCAAAAATCGACTGAAATGCAGAAGTACTTTCAAGGGGACAGAAGAGCAAGCAAAGTAAAGGGATGAACTAGATTTACCTGGTGTCCAGGACATGTCCCCCGATCACGCCACCGCAGAACGGACACGGACACGGCGAGCGGCGGCGCCTCTTGTCTTAATAGTCAGCGATAGTCACGCAACTCGGACACAGTG